>VMBQ01012795.1:0-18139 GCA_007657795.1 Dreissena rostriformis
CACTCGAAGATTCATTTCCATTTCGGCCTTGGCCTCGATAGACATCTCTCTCCTCGGGTATCAACATTTACTATACTCCTCCATTGCCCGTGATATTTATATAATAACAAAACTGGAATATTATCTTTGTCACAGAAAACAAGTTTGTTATTATGCAAAGTAGTTTAAATTAAATCTTAAGGCATATATGTAAGATTGGGGTACATATAATTATTTAATATCGCGTTACGTTTATGACCTACCTGCAGTTTACTCCTTTGCATAACCTTTACCTGAACAGTACACATTACCTTTATATCTGTAGAGCCATGAAACAAGTCTGGACGTAAAAGTGTCATTGCAAAATATAGTATACAAATACATTCAGCTCCACATTATTTTGATACTGACCGTTGAGTTGTGTTCTAGTTCAAACGTATCTATTGACATGCGATTAAAGTTCTACCAACATTAATTTGCTATAGTACTATAGTTATGTCTTGCATATGCTATCAAATGGAACAACACATTCATGTTGTGGGAAACAATGTAATAGTTCTTGTTATACACAATTGTGTGCCATTTCCATATTAGAACCGTATTGGCATAAATTTGTCCAAACCCAACGAGCTGCACATTATTAATAACACAGGCATATTTTTTTACATCGAAGTTTAATGAAAACAATGCTTAACTTCCAGAATAAAATATTCATTTTATTTTAATTTACAACCCACAATTTCCACATTACAACCTCTCAGCACTTCCATGGAATCGGGTCTTGATTTGCTACAATGAATACTCAATCAGCCATCCTTACACTGTTGGAAAGACGAACATTATTTGTGTATTGAATCATTACCTGATATACAGTGGCGCCTGAAAACCGTGTGTATTCTACAACCATTTAGATTCCATCCAATAAAATATTCGATTCCTGACATTACATGGAATGCGCAAACGAACCATACATGTTGAGGATGAAAGAAACACAACTAACAAGAACTTAATTGGTACAACCAAATACTTAATAAATAGTAAAACGTTGAACGGACCGAAGCAGACGATTGGTGTTTATTTAACGTTTATCGAGTTATAACGTACAGAGTTATATTAATTTGATATTTACAATGCAATCCATTCTTCCGCCAAACTGGACACCAGTTTATGAACAGGTCTGGAGGGATCGTTTTGATTGAAAAGGCTGAAAATGTTCATATCAATCGAATGGATCTTCAGATCCGTTTGAGCAAGGTTCTTTCCGATCATTTCCATTACAGTGCACTGCAACTATTCCAATTGTAATGATTATAATCACTGCAGCAAGTACAGTTGTTTTATATGGTGTGACATTTGGCTTTATATACAATTGTATGCAAGACATTTTATAGAACATGTACAGTTTAACCTCTTCAACAATAGGGTTTGAAACAAGCTGGTACAAACATACATGTTTATTCCTTTACATGTGCGACAGTTTGTGATATATATTGAAGTATTTTGCTGAGTACATGACAACCCGTCCTTAGTAGAGCGCTAGACTGATAACCAGTTATTCCCAAAAACACTGTGGGATGGTAAACTGACCGCCGTGAAATGATAGAAATACTGTTATACACGAAAACCAAGCATCCAACAAAACAAACAAACTGAGGTTGCCCACCAGCGGCTTGGTCATTTCTGAATTTCAATCAGGATGTAATTACCATAACATACAGCACAGACTTGGTTCTTGTAAGCTGGTAAACATTTTAAAATGTTATTAATAAAGGTAAGAGGTCTTAAATGAAAGTACTTGGTAGGACATTAAACACATACTGACTATCACGCTAGTCAATTGTTCAAAGAGCATGTATCAATCGAGTGGCTTGTGCTGCGACGTATCAAGCGAAAGGCGGAGCCTCGAATGTGATACATACACTTGCAGGCACGATACTGAAACAAGTATGTACATTCGGAACAATCAACTATCGCAATATTCATTGTCTTATATGCCATACTGCATATCACATGTACATTTACAATAATACTTGTAAGAGATTTTACAATAACTACACAATGGTACTCCGTATTCTGATTTTTGAATATCGCTTAAGAATGTATGACGCTATCATACAGCGTCATCATTCTCTTACACAGTCCCTCAACAGCGTGAAACAAAAAACACGGCATTGTGTGGACTGTTAACATCGATTTAATGCTTGTTGAATTAAAACAATTTGTCCTTTTTTATTGTCTCAATTTGTTTGTTAGGTTGGGAATTTATTAAAATAGTTTTTAGAGCAATAAAATGCGGATGGCTAAAATCATAAGTTTGCAGGTGGCAAATCAACAATGAAGGCAGATGATGTTGCTGCTTGAAATGTTGGTTAAACACTGTTATTGTGTAGAATCGATAATATCGATTAAATTTGTGGTTTGCATTTAAAGTTAACCTTTATATTTCTAATTAAATTGTAGTTATTTTTTAGTCAGAATCAAAATAATTTGTAGTTCATACCTCCAAACTGAGAGTTCGTTAACTAATACACCAGGGCGCAATGTACCTTCAAGGGATATTGGTGCAGTGTGATTAGACATATTAAAGGCATACACATATGCAATTTATGTTATGTTCAGTCAGTTACTATACGCAACAATTAAGAAGTTCGCTTTCAGATACCATTATAACAGGTTATACGTTGTATACCATATATGCAATTCAAGACATGCATACTCTGAAATATGAAATGAGATTATGTTATCATTTTGTTTAACATGATAACAATCCAATTATTGCAGAAAAAACGAGTATTCGTTATAAAAGTAATATTATATATAAACAAGAAGTGCAAAACATTTTATCAGCCATATAGTTCTTGTTGTCATACTTTATAACTGGTCTACATTGGTACCCTAGCCAGTGATGCTAAAACGGTCACAAATAAACATTACACCCAAATATATACATAACAAGAGAGTTCCATAAAATCTGATGTTGCATGGAGCAGTTTTCTTTGATAACGTCATGGTTCAGGCAAGTGTAAAGGACTGATACATGTGGTAGTCGTGACATTTGTGCTATACTGCAAAGAACAGTATTTGCCAATATTATTCCACTGATGAAAAGTTCCCATTGACCGATAGCCTGCGAGTGGCATGACATCAATCGAAAAATCACACACGGAAAGGTATTCTATTTAGAGTTCATTAAATGAACTGTCCAATCATATTCGGCCACAAATGTACACAAATGCAAACACGAAGACAATGATTAATTGACATGTTTTGTAATATACACATTACACACTGTGTTGGAGTTTCATTTGTTTTAATATAGGACATGTATTGAAACCATTCATAAGCAGTATAACATAAATATTTGATTGATATGGTATTATTTAAAACTTAAGACAATTAAATTGGCCTAGCAGAGTTTTGCCACGAATATATTTAACTCAAATTAAGCTATTGTTTGACGAATTGTTTCTTTAGCAGTTGATTGGTATTTGGCATGTTGGTGCGGTAGAGTGTGGCTCTTTTCGAAGTCAATAACGATTGTACCAATTATAAAAGCCGCAAAATAATCATGGTTAGGCAACACAAAAATGATCCTTCTCTATGTTCGCTCGATATTTCGAACTTAACAATCGTACCATGAAATATAATTGTTTTTTTGTTTTTAAATTAAGCGTAAAAAGTTCGTTTTACCCCGCACCCGGTTCGTTCCACATAAGTGTTGTTTTCTAAGCATTTTGGCTTATCATTCATAGTTTCTGTTACAAAAAATGTCAACATTAAGATGAATGGTATTTTCTTAAACAAAGATGCCATTTTATCGTTAGAGTTTCTGCAACAGGATGTTTTACAGTGTTTTCACCTTTTTGCTCAGCGACCTCGGCGTTTGACTATGATATTTTACCCAGTCATTTTAATGCATAAACATAACTGGTTAGAGAAATAACACTTATTTTATCGTTCATGATTGAAACCAGAAACAAACATGAACACACGTGAAGGGTATTCTGTAAAAATCAATAAAAATAGTCAAGGACAAATAATGGGCCCTGTTTTTAGGCGAGGACATTTTGTAAATTTACATATAGCGCTTTAAATGCGTTAAGCATACATATGTATCAAATACATACGTTTTATGTAACGCCTTTTGCTCGCCTCTGGTTATAATAAAACTATTATCATTTTATTGAGATTTGTCTTACTAACTGTTGGGGGCCAAACTCAGTCGAACAACTGATTATTGTGTGTGGCCTTCTAATACAAAAACAACCATTCAAAGTTATATATAGTTTGTGTTGTCACCCGTTAAAAAAGTTCTAAAATTACCAAACTTTGACAGCGCAGAAATAGTGTTATATTGACAGCTCTCGTCTTTGACAAATTATATTTACAGCAAAGTCAGAGGTAAATCTAAACAACGCAAGCATAATTGTCCCACAACGCAACATTTCATGCAAAAATAGCGTAATTTGTTAATTTCGAAAATAATGGTAAATTCAGCATGAATGTTTAGTTGTTGACAGCACGATGTGTACTTCTCAGATAAAAATAAATGATGAGTTCTTCGGTTTAACAGAAACAAACGACAGAAAATGTCAGATTCAAGTTCGACGCAACAACTAAAAGGATGGAAATAGTATCATATGTTTTCTATGTATTTTTGACTTGTTGAATAAGTATATTATAAAACAAATACATTTCGTAAATACATACTTTTATTTTATTTGTATTATGTACTGATGTGTGTGTATTCATAATTTAATATTTGTTTAATGTTAATACAACTAATGTCCATATATCCAGAATTGCGTGTTAAGAAAGACTTATTTTGATTCCAATAATATATGTATGTGCGTAAATTATTACACATGTATTTACATGTTCATGAATATGCAGCGCCTAGGTAATTCAGATCGTGGGCTGGACACACACTGTTTTAACATAACTTGTTAACATAGTTAAGTATTGTTGAAAAAATGCATTATATGGTTTACTTCCACAACTAAAATACTTGGAATATGTTAAATATATTGCATTGGCATGGAAACAGTTGAAAATTGGTTGGTCTTCCTTGTGATTTAAACCCGGGAAAATCTGAAGCAAACTCTAACGCGCTACCACTACACCACGCAAGTTCTAAGTATTATCATCGTATTTTAATTGATATGTCGTTACTTAAGGTATTTTCAAATTTATCGAAACAAAGTATTACACATGCTTTTTGTTTTTTTACCGATTTCGATGCATGATTATCCAACAACGAACCGACATTTTTTAACAGCTATCTTAGTCATGGGTGTTATGTTGAACCATAATGAACCTATTGTTGAGTTATTAACTATTATTATAAAGGGTTGTATGATAGTTTGAAGATTATCATTTTCTTAATGATTTTTCTGACTGTATGCCTACCAAACAGCTTGTTACATCAAGAGGTGTCAATTTCCGTTCTGCACGACGTAATACTTATGTAAAAGATATGAATCGGGAGTAAAGTAGTTCATAAGTAAATATTACCCATAAATCAAAACTGGCAAAAAGATGCCATTTCATATATTTATATTAAGCAATCGTTATATTATGTTAAATGTTAATAAGTGAAATGTTTGGTCATCTGGCAAGCACGTTTTGTTTGGTCACGTAGCTATAGAAAATGTACGCGAGAAGGACCAAAGCAAATGCATATGAAGTGAAACAAAGGATGTACCAGCAGGACGGAAACCTTATTCAATATTGCGGTCCTTTAGTTTTTGCAAGGAACCAATTGCCAAACCGTGAAAATCAAATGCAATAGACAAGAGAAACCCGTACATAAGAAACGCACAAATATGAACTACTGGGGTCACCGCCTTGGAACGGCCAGTGCAAAAAGCACTGTGGTTATATCCAAAGCAAGCCTAATTGCTAAAACGAATCATGAACACACTTTTTATTAAATAACATCTCTTGATAAGACGTGTACATGTATACGTCTTAATGTATAGTAGTATTAGTGATGCATCACCAGAACATAATATAATACGTTTTTAAACGCGCAGAGTATACTACGAATACTGTATTTGAACGAGTACAGTAGATCAGCTCGTCCAATATAAGTATGTGTTTGAGTACAAATATTAACTTTGCACACAGCGCTACTGTGATTGATCTCTTTTTGTTTTANCTCTATAGCCAAAACACTTTACGGCTGACGTCATTTAATTAACCATATATGTTGTTAGGCATTAGTAAATAAAACGTTAATATTTCTATGAAAGACATAGCAGGTCAGTTATACGATTATATAATTCGCTAAAGATGATTCAATATGAGGCTTTCTGAGGCATCGTGGAAATGTTTTAGAAAAAGATTTGATTAGTGTTCCTGCAGTTGATGAATTGTTTAAGACCTGATTACTCGGTCCTGAAGCCATGCTGAAAATCATTATTGTTCAGTGACCTAATCGGACATCTGCACGGTAATGAATCGGACCATGTGATTAATAAACGTCCATACTTTTGTCTTTTGTTTAGCTTCTAGTTAACGGTTGTTCAACCTGAAATTATTTTCGTTTTCTTTCTTAAGTATAAGCATACTGTGTAATGTTAGTGTACCTCTTACGGACGCAAATACATCGTTATTGATAGAATTATGTAGTAATGCGTGATGCTTGTTTAATTTGAAGCTTAGATTTACAATCCCAAAGAGATTCATAATAAACATCCATAGAACAAAATGTGTATTTAAATATTTACTATCTGTTGAAAATGGCACACCTATCATGCTACGATTTTGTTATGGTGAAAACAATTATCTATCACATGAATACTGTCGGTAAAATGAACCGAACACAAATATAAATCAAGAGTAGTCTAACTGTGAACTAATTATCTTGATTGATAGTCAATATGCTGTTATATAACTAGCGCAAAGAACGTTTATCATGTTCGTCGCTTCGTTCTTAGACTTAAACCTTTCTTCACGCGTCCAATTAAAAAAGACAAATGGTTTTGGTAAGCAAATATGTCTTATATATACACATGTATATATGTTTTGCGATGTATCACAGACGTCGATTATTGTCCGTTTATTGTCTATTTCGGTCACAATTATTTGGTTTTTATTAACTTAGTTGTATCGCGTTGGAATTATCTATGCAAATAAAGTAATTACGTTCATTTGTCAAAAATAGCATTTTTGGAGAATTTGCATATCATTATTTATAGTTGGCTTAAATAATCAAATATATGCTTTTTATATTTAACTTATGCTTCTTTACTAAAATGGTTCAGAGTGTCGCTGTGTTAAAGGTATTTATGACAGGTTTGACAACACGAGAAACTTGATTAATTCATCCTGTTTGCGTGCAAATTGAATGTGTTCGAATTGTATGATTAAAGCATCGTTCTAGTACTCCACTTAAAGTATTAAATAAATTTAGGAATGGTAATAACGACTTAAAAAATATGAATGATTCTGGTAGTATGCATTGATCTGATCGTTTACTAGATATTTAAGCTGTTCGTGCCTTGCAGAACATTTAAATATGATGCATGCAGTCTCTTTTGTTACTTGAATGTGAGTTTTTTTCTTCTTGAGATGTGTTTTGTAAGTTGAATGTTAGAAATAAGTTGAAATCACACGTGTTAAACAGCAACATATCTCTACTAATGCAACATACGTTAACTATATTTTTGCACCATTTTAAATAGATTCAAGAGGTAAACAATGTCATTTAAACACGTAATATTATCTGTTTAATATCGAATAGAGCACACACTATTAAACAATTAAATATAGATTTTCTCACTACCAAGGGAATCAACCGGCTTAATAAATAGTATACATCGTTTGAACCTGTGATATCTAAACCATACATTATATAAATAAGTCCTTATTCCCAGATGTATACCTCTTCCAAAGTCCCTCAGTTACATATTAGTCGATTTACATGTTCAGTTCGCTAATGGTACACGTAATGTGTATGCGATAAGGCAGTGTATGAGACATGCGATGAAAAATTGGGTATTTACAGGTATTAGTTTACACATAATGTCTAACATCAAGTCACATTTGCATTTGAAATAAACACACTTGAATAAATTACTAATTATAGTGTCTGATATACAAACATACGGGCCAAAATATAATCCCGTTTTCAGTGCTAACACAGTATACGTATTTAAACAGCTGAACAAATCTTTGATTGACACTATGATATAGTATGCCAAACTGTGTTAACTCGCCTCGATTACCGCTTATCACGAGTTATTGTCATGCTACATGTACACACTGACGCCATAATGCTGGGGTTTCGTTTAAGGTTGCACAACCTTTTGTATTATTAATATGGGATACCAAAGGGGTCGAAACTTTAACTTCTACAGCAGCAAAAAAAATGCTGCTCGAGCAGTATTTCAATGCTACTTGAGCAGCATTTGAATGCTGCTCGAAATGCTATTTTTCTGCTGCAGCAAAAACATCCTGCTCGAACATCATTCATTTTTAGATTATGGCATCATCCAATCAGTCAGGTCTATTTCGTTTCCGTTGAGGTAGCTTATGTCGTCCGTTTGTAAGCTCAAATTTGATTGGCTGACGGGTTCAAGGGCTTAACCTCAAAATAAATGCTGCTTGAGCAGGATTTTTCTGCTGCAGCAGAAAACAAATGCTGCTCGAGCAGCATTTTGTTTCTGCTGCAGCAGAGGTTAAAGTTTCGACCCCTTTGGTATCCCATATATTCAAGGGATATAAAACAGTTTGTCATGCCATAGCATAGTGTCAATGAAATACTTTTCAACTTTTTCAACGCGTGTAGTATCAGCGCATCGGATACGTTATTTTATTCTTGTCTGCATGTTTGTATATCAGACATTTTAATTATTTTGGTATCCGTTTGTATATTAAACAGGCATTCGTGATAAGATGCTAGACCTTCTTTGAAAGCTTGTCGGCATAGAAGCAATTAAATGTGCAAACAATCGCATCGATTGTCAAATGATTTATTGCAGAATTGGTAATAGTAACCAAGTGCCCAATGGAATATCGCATGTCTAAATCTTTTCTTTTTTTTCATATTAATGAGGTGTTCCATTAGTGAATTGAAACCCTAAATGGATTGTAGCTAAGAGACGTTTGAAACCGTTGCTAATCAGGGAATTATAATGCATATATTATGCAAGCCTTGGGTATGATATAATCACAAACTGTTTGATATTTATATAGGCGGTTGATAACGTTGGGAGTGAGAAATCAATATTTAATTTCCCATACACTAATGGCGATAATACAGATAATGTTACGCGTTGTAACTATATTTATATTTTTCCTTTTGTAAGCCATATCTAAATATAACGTCGACTCCGGAACAACGAGCACGACCAGGATGATATATTGATACTCTGGAAGTATGTGAATCCGGACCTGAATGCGGCGATGGGGAAGAACTATGCTGAAAACTGCAAAATCCGATAGAATATTCACTTTATTTATTTATGCTTGGTTGTATTGTGCCTGGCGACTGCTCGTGAGTTGGTGATTTATTTTTGTTTGAGGTCATTTTGCGGCCAATGCGTATATAATGTGTATACGATAGCATTTCTTTTCACTAAAACCTCACGACGTATCGACGTCCTTATGAGGTTCGATGACAATACAAACTGTGCTGATATTTGAAGAAAAAGACAATAATTTAAGGTTGAACAAAACTCTGCTAATGACATGGTCAAATTCATTCCCTTTCAAATGTCAGGATAGGTCAGCGAACCATTGTGTTTTTTTTGCATGGCTGCATGACCGAGTAATCTTGTCTTAAACTGTTAATCAACTAGTAAAACAAGAGTCAAATATTTGCCTGTGAACCATTTGCAGGGAATACGATGATTTATAGGTGGGCCGTATGATATGCATTACTACAAATTGTATTATCGTAAACATGAGCTGTTATATCTTTCATAAAAATGTGTTTTGTATTTATTAACGCCTCACAAAGTAGGTTTGTGTCTTATTAAAGGACATGTGCGCTTGTGCTCATCTGTGGCCTTTATTCTGTTATGTATATTTAACGTGAATAAAGCAAATAACGAGCAATATTACCAAACGTAGTGTGCATCAGTGACTGTCCGTGAACTCGTTCAGACAATCATCGTTTTGTAATCTGACTGCGCTGTCAACGCAAAGCAACTTACATCTTATATTATAATCTGTTGTGCTGATGCATCATTTATATAACATTTCGAATAAGCCGCAGACACAGTTCATCCAAAGTTGTAATTTGTTATTAGTGATTTCATGAATCGCGTTAACAATAAGGATTGTCTTGGTCCTGATCAAGCACATTGTTTCTAGCAACATGACCAAACACAACACGTGCTTGTTAGATGACGCGTATTGCAATAACATGTTTCAACTCAAGATTCTGTAATGTCGGGGTGTATTGCGTTCAATACAGACCGTCATATAATAGTAACAAAGGTTCATTAGACGGACCAATATAATGTAAAGAACCTGCAATGAAAATTGGTGCTTGCAAATAAGGGCGCTCAAAATTCAATAGAATAAATGAATGCTTAAAATTGCAGTCACTTTCATTTGCGAAGAATAATTGTCTTCCATGATCTGCTTTGGAATCTTGTCGTGTGGGGAATGCGCTGAAAATATTGCTCGGTACCATAAGACGTAACGCATCATCAACGTGCGCGTTGATTTACTATGTCCACGTGTTATCAAAAAATATCGCATTTTAAGCAACTGACATGCACGATTAATCATTGTTAAGCAATAGAAGATGTAGTTTGTTGAATGCTATCAGAATATAATGGGTATGTTAACACTGAACAGACAAGCTATCGAGTAGAATATCATTATATATGCAATTATTATATAACTCTATTTATGCAACCTTGAGCACTGGTCTACGTTGCATTACTGTATATTGTGCACTTTTATAACTTAGCCGTATAACCATTATTTCAATTCTTACACATGCACTGCTATTTATACAATACAGTACTTTTTATTATGCAGTTATTAGCACTTGCATTATGACCTTTTATAAAACTGATGATGTACGGTGTGGAGGGAGATGCCCTCGACCCCAACATACCCATTGACGAGGACAATAAAATATATAAAACGGGAAAAAAGAATGAAGTAGTAACGCGTTGGAATTACCAACGCAAAGAAAGTCATTACGTTATCAAAAAGGGTAGTTGTTGAGACAGTGTAATCATTATTAGAAGCTTGGCTTAAATTATCAAATATATGCTTTCTATATTTAACTAATGACTCTGTTCTTAAATGGTTGACACTGCCGGTGTGTTAAATACATGTTTGACAACACGAGGAACTTGATTCATCCTACCGGACTGCGTATATATTCGATGTGCACGAATTGTATGATTTAAGCATCGCCCAGCGACCAAAATATTTTTGAAAAAGTTCATATGCTTTCCGATACTCCACTTAGAGAATTTACGATTTAAAGGAATTGTAATTACGCGTAAGAAAATATGAATGGATTATTGAAACTTCAATTTTGGCATTATGACATTTATCTGAGCGTTAACTAGATATTGAGTCTGTGTTGCCTTGCAGAAATTTTAAATATGACACGTACAGTCTGTTGTGTTCTGTGTTACTATTGATTGTTGTGTTTCGCTGCTTGACATGTCTTTTTTTTAATTTGAACGTTATATTGAAATCACATAACACGTGTTGTACAGCAAAATATTTATACTAATCCGGCAGATGATAATTATCGTTTTGCCTCATTTTGATATGGGTTCAAAGTTACATGTCAGTCTATTGAAATTTTCAATTCGCTAATGGTACACTTAATTTTTATGCGATAAGGCAGTGTATGAGACATGCGATGGAAAAAATGGGTGTTTACAATAATAAGTGTTAACACAATGCCTAACATCAAGTCACACTTGCATGTTCAATAAACACACCTGGTAAACACAGAATTATAGTGTCTGATATACAATCATAAGGGCGAATGTATAATTCCGTCTTCAGTTCTAACATATTATACGTATTGAAACATATGCAAAAATCTTTGATTGACACTATGACATAGAATGAAACCTTGTGTACGTTTTTGTAATTAGTTTGCGATGCAGAAATGACATCTCCGTTGGCCAAAGACCCAAGTGGTTAAGTTCCGAATGCAAGTAATCTCTGAATACCAATCACACGTGACTAACTGCCAACTGAGATTAAGGTAAATACCAGAGGACGTTTGATCGAGGACAGAAATTTTCATTTGGTACACTTACATTCGGCTAGATATAGAATATACTTGACAACCAGTGAGACAAACTATTAATTTGAGTATTGTGTTCGTTACATCGACCAAAACACTGGTATAAAAAATCGGGAAGTATTGTTTAGACGATGTGATAAAAGACATGTAATTAATGACAAATTAATACGAAGAAAACTAGTGATGTGTTTGGCATTTTGTAGGATTTGTTATTAATCAAGATAATAGTGGATCATATATTGTATACATATATAACTAGCAAACTTACATGCATACATGCAAAGGCAATACTTTCTACATTCATAATCAAATGTGTGTTACTGTTCATTATCGCCAAATAAAACGTGTTGCTAGATCTAACTCTGCTATGTCGTAAATTTTGATATGTTTGGTACTGTGCTATTCTATACTGACGGACAACCGCCTCAAGACGCTTTTCAAGCGGTTCGTTTATATTTAGTTTTAATAACTCAAGTAATTATTTAAATAGCTTGATGAAACTCGGAAGCTGTATATAGGGGAAAATGGTGAATATGCACGTTATTCCTTTTTTTCCGATACAACTTTTTAGTGCTATAATAACAGAAACACGTTAACATTTTATTTCTATTTTGCGACAACGCAAAAGTATTTAAGCTAAGTTGATGAAACTTTGTTTTTGGATAAACTGCCGTATGGGGAGTATGTACGTTATTTAGTCCGACAAAAATAAGGTTTCTTATGGTTTCATAAGTTAGTGAACACCACAATCTTAATGCTGCGACAGGTAAAAAGGTATATAAGATTAATCTGAACACATTAACCCAGAAGTGTACTTCTAGTTTGCATGTTACAAAGCTTGTGGCTTTTTATGACTCGTTACGAATTAATTACACGTTATTATGTCGAAAATAAGTATAAATACTACAAGTGAATACTCCAACAATGAAACGTTACTCCTAAAACTGTTTCGTTGTATCATATTGCAACACAGGAAGCCTTTTGTTTGTATTTGAAATACCTTAAGCCAAGCCCTCTTCCACAAAAGTTTATTTCAGTTTATGTTATAGCTCTGTTAGGAAGATACGCGCCTCTTAAAGTACAATATTACTAACAATATTCCAAACGGGTTTAATCATTCGCACGGGTATAATTAATCGGCCAAATGGTGCACATTATGCTCAAATGACCTGCTGCCAAGGCTTCTGAGAACACACGAGCAGCCGCTGCAAATATAATCAGCGCTCGCAACGTGTTTTGTGAGATTTCAATCTCTGTTTCGATCTAGTCAATTGTTTATTCAACTTGCAATAGCCGATATGATATTATGAGGATTAATGATGGTTGATGGGACACAATAGATTGCTTTCCAATATTTGATTATGTATGTTTTTCAGATCAAACAACGTTGAACATTAAAAGTCATGTCGCCATGCAATTAAAAGAAAACATTGTCAATTTGATAATGGGATTATCTAATATGACTTTTTGTTTTGTAGAATAAACTAATCTTATAATCTGAATTCAAATTGTTCATAGTGTATACATTAATACTTAGAAGTAATATCACATTTTTTATATGATCATAAATATAATTATATTTATGAATTGCAAAAAATAGATAGAACTTTAATTATTATTTTCGTAAACTATTTCAAGTAGTAAATGAAACCTAACAAGCTTCCGAGTTTTGTTTGGAATTTCAACGAAATGTCTGTTACTGAACAAAGTGAACAACATGGGCGTTTTGACAAGCAAACATACGATAAGACGTTAATTGAGGGTGAATTACTCAATTCGGCATCGACCATTTGTGAGTGTTTTTTTTTTGGTTAGTATAGTGTGTGTTCATAGGTTATGGGTAATGCGCATTATGTGTGTTTATTTAACCTTTGTAGTTAATTCAAGTGCTATGCATCGAAAAAAAACTTAACCATTCATTGCATTGTAAGCATATCCATACCCCGTCCACAATGTATTAATTGACCTCTATCAGTCCGGTATAATGTTATATGTCTCGGAAAAAAGAATGAGAAACCGTGTATAAATACAAAGAATATGATTTTACATTATAAGTCCATATTATTTACACATTAAGCTTCTCAAATAAACGATGCTTTCCTTTTTCACCATTCATACACATTTCTGGAGACTCGGTAAGCGTGCTCGTTGGACTAACATATACGTCAGCCATGTATTGTATTTAACCGGCCTTGTATGCCTCCCAACTTTCATCATAATAAATCAGCATCAACCTCCATAAAGAATTGTGCATGTAGTGTTATATGCAAATATGGTATTTGGTAAAGTTGTAAATAACATTGAATGCCTTTAAATTCATCTTACAGAGACAACACTTTGACAGAAAGAATAATTTCAAATGATCAAGGACAAGTATTATCTTGTTATATTAGTACAGACCTTTACATCAAGCGTCACTAAAACATAATCGTTTGTTAGTTTGCCTAATTATAGTTTTTATAAATTCTATGTATAGTTATTGTCGTACCGAAACAATATTCGTTTTCAATGTGATATTTTATATAAAGTTATAAATTACTTTCCTGAGCTACTAAATTTCTGCTATTGCCTAAATCACGTCTATATGTCTATAATTTAAAAGGTGTTTTTTTAATTGATTATACTCTCGGAACGATTTACAGACGTGATTCACATTGTACTAGTTTTGTTATAGACTTCTCCAATTCCACAAAATGACGTTTTAAAAGTAGTAGTTGCAGAAATGTGATGGTAATCACTGTGAATTTTCGATCAATACTCCGTGTTAAAATAATAATGTTCGGACATTATATTCTCACAATACCAGCTGTTAATTGACAATATGCACGTGTGACTTTCATATTTTATACGCGTGGACTGAAAAATATGACTGTAAAAGCAATTTAGATTTCCAGATATTGTCACGAGACACAAAGACGATATTTCTGGCGTATTTAATTAACGTACGGCACCAAAATAATACCATAACTTGGTGCTGGGTTAGCATCAAAATTAACAAATACTATCAGTACAGCGTCTACAACGTTGTTGATTTGGTAGATTATTATGAGGAAATTGTGATATAATACACTTCAATGTATGCAAGTTGTGTATGCTACACTTACAGATCTGGACATACTAGATCTGGATGGATGAGCCGCCACTTTTGTTATTCAGCAATGATTGTTAAGCAAGCATATGACCTAACCACGAGGAAAATTGGAAAGATGTTAAGCCATTAAAAAAGCTAGGACATGTTTTATTAAACAGTGCTTTAATTTTATCGACGTTTGTCGGCAATGTTATAAATCCCACAGTGTAAAATCATTTGTTATTGGATCCACCACTGGATATGCTTTTACGAATCGAATATTTGTCGGGGATTATTAATGCATTTCTACTGTAAGCGATTGTATGAAAGGCTTAGTGAACAGGGTTTATCATACAAACCTTATTCTATTACGATTTTTAGTCGAATCAAACAAATATATGGCAATGATGAGTGAAGGCATCGTAATTAAGTGTAATGTGTCGCATTCCAGAACGGCATCAGTAGAATTGAAGTACAATGCTTAAAAAGGTCCAGTAATGTAGCAGGATATTTTCATTTTAAGCACGCGCGTTATAGAAAATATTTACTACACACTTCAACATTGTTTATTAAAATAAAATTCATACGCACTACCTCTACCTGAATAGGCAAGTAATGCAGGCTGAACATCAAGGTCTTGCTTCAAGGTCAAACGTTTGAGCCACTTGTATTTCATGGAGTCATATTTGTTTGGATATTTAACACACACTCTGATTTTAATTAGCTGATAATGAATCATAGTAAGCTCTCGAAAGGCTTTATACATTGTTTAACATTTGACAACATACATAGACTGTTTTCTACCTTGAATATCTAGCTAATGTGCTACCGTATTTAGACATTCGCCTTTTATACGTTGAGCCATACAAGTAACACTTGCAACTGGAATTATAATATAAAAAGGGGATGTTTTCCGCTTTCGCTGAGCCAAAATACATTTTCATTTCTGATTCCCCATCGAAAACAAGTGCGATCACACATCCACTGATGTACATGATTACAAGGACAAACAGGAGATGGGCGTCGTGATTATTGATTTTAGATGTAGATATCAAAAATGACAAATCCTGAAACTTACAATCCGAAAATGGTGTTCTAGTGATGTTTGTATTCTATATAAACCAGTACAAGAATGAAGCATGCGTGCATATTATTGTGGCAAATAACCCAACTTTTATTGTTCGTTTATAATAACAAGTGTAAATTTGTCATCGGAACTCGTTTATGGTTGATTTATATTGTAATATGTTTTAACAAATTTAAACTAAGCCGATTAGGATGCATAACGTAAGACATAATTATACATCATGTATTCAATATGAAGAAGTGAAACTCCAGAAGCTGCAGCAGTATTGCAGTTTTATCATACACACCTCTGTGGTCCTTTATTTATGGCAAGGAACCAATTGCCAAAACGGTACAGTACGACACAAAACGAAACAACATATACACATAGTATATTCAAGTTATGCATTAACACAAATTGAACATATATCAATAAAACATGTACGGATTGGCATTTAGATATCCCCTCCATATGTTAGTAATGTGCAATTGGAGTTAAAAAATGTTAAATTGTCAGTTTTGATAGACAATACGTGTTGTCATATGCAAGTGGATTACCATACAGGTCCGTGAAAGTATGACATAACACATACACATATCACACTTTTACCAATTTTGCGATTTGAATATTTTTGCAAGACCTACACAATTGTTTGTTTCGGTTATTGTTTTGATTTTGGTATGCTTTCATAGCTTCTTTGAAAACTATATCTCAATCATTATTTCGTACAAATAGTGCTAACACGTATCTATGATTGTTTTCTATATGTTGTCTTATAAAAAAATGATGTTGTTCTGGTTTTAAAAAATACGCCCGCTTAAATCAATTAAACAGTGTAAAAAGACACTTTGTGTAAAAGCACACCTCGATAATACTATTTATCTTGTCTACTTATTGAACATTGAATGTATCCTTTTTACTTTTGCGCGGGTGTATTCCTTCTATCTAACGATGTCAAGGTGATCATCAACATCAGTGACACTATTAAATCACATGACAGCGAATACAATGTGGTTGTTGTATTGTATTAATTTATTGTATTTTCTGCCCTCTTCTAAATATTACACCAACATCATCAAAATGTCATAGCTGCTTTCATTATATGAGCAATAAATTTGAATAGATCTGACCATGCGTGTTCAAGTTCAGGTGACCATTCCGACTCTAACACAGGTTGAATGGCCAATATAAATTGCGGTCCAATCAACTGAAACAGAGAAAGACAGAATATGTGCATACGGGTAAGTATATAGTTATCTCAAGTTGTATAACTAAAATAAAACAAATAAACTAATAGAATGAATAAAACATACGTCTTGAAGGCTGTTGATACTATTAAACGAGATTGGTATGATGCGGCATGGCTTTCACGTGCATTCACCTTCAAGAGACTTTAATAAAACTATAATATTAAATCTACAAAAGCCCTTGTTTAGAACTAAACGTATCGCTAGTTAAAAACAACTTTTCTTTACCTTTATGGATTTTCGTAACATAAATTATCGCCAATCGACATCATAGTTTGAGATTTATTTTAGTTTGACTGCCATATCATGGTATTAATACTGTATGTGACAAAAGCGGTAATAACCAGCTCAAGTCAGATCCGAATAAATACCCCGATGAATGGAAGCCAAACTTGGTTATGTCAACGTATCATTCCGATTCAGAATGCTTTTGCCATCAACAACATGAATGCAAGGCATGTGACAATGTTTATACTGCGAATTTGTGTGATATTTTATAGTGTGCATACGTCCATATAGTCGACTTTCGCCGT
>VMBQ01012796.1:0-17633 GCA_007657795.1 Dreissena rostriformis
ATATAAATGCAAATTAATGTAGCCGATAGACCGTGTCAAGAGGATTTTGTATGGTGTCAAGCTAGTGCAAAGTTGCGTGAAGATGTTGATAAGAGTCGTTGGTTAATGTAGTGCTGATGCAGCAAAAAACTTATTCTCGCGGAACGGCTACTGCCCCAAATATTGGGACCGCGGCCGCGACGCCTGCGGCTATGGTTCCAACGCCTATGCTACGCACGGACCTTTTGGGATCGATTGTTCCGTCTCCATATTTATGTTTTTTAAGTTTATTATTTAAAGAAATGCACTATACAGAAGTTTTACATGGTTAACGTCTCCCGCCGAAAGGGCCATTGCGGTTGGCATGACTCCAACGTCATGACGCNCAGAAGTTTTACATGGTCAACGTCTCCCGCCGAAAGGGCCATTGCGGATGGCATGACTCCAACGTCATGACGCGGAAGATGACGCAATGTACGCAAAGACGTTTTTATTATGACGTCATTTCCAGAATAAAACGCGTTAAATTGTATCAGTAGCTTAAATTTGAAATATTTAGTACTACAACAATGGAGAAAATAACAATGCTTATACATGGCGTTATCAGATTGTATATATGCACTTATGACCGCATCAATATACCGTATGAAGATACGTACTGAAAACGATCAGATTTTATATATGATTCCTGCCACTTTTGACCGCATCAATATACAGTATCAAGATACGTTCTGAAAACGATCAGATTGGAATGTTTCCACACATAATATCTATACGACTCGCACTATTTGTTTTGGAGAAGGTCAGAAAAGGCAAAGGATTCAACCATTGATGGGCTTATTTTCATTTATATTGTCGCGGGAAAAAATACTAGTAATTGTAATACGTCTGAAAATATGAAATATTGTTCTTGAAAGTACCGCGTGCGGCGTGAGCACATACCGGTACGTGTTTTCGACGAGCGTACATATAGTCATTTTAGTATAATAACAATAATAATAACTGATCAGTTATAAATAACACATGGTAGCACCATCTATTGCTGGCACACAGGCTAGTACTGGCCTACAGGGGTTCGACTGTCCCCCAGCGAGTGTCAGTTTGATGTGAGGTCAACTGGCCATTCTAAAAGACAGACGGGATATGATCGGGCTAAGCGCACAGTCCGGTTTCCCAAAAGCAAGCGACCGCAAATAAGTTTTAGTGGAAATGTGTATTTAATGAACATAATGGAAGCTGAAATGGTGGCTGTCAATGAACAGGAGTGTAGCTGGAATGATAAGTGACAATTGAAATACATATATAGTATTGATAAAATGGTACATTAATACTGTATACATATTTATGATTGGAAATTCGCCTAGGCCTGTTTAGATTGATTTGCAAGTCACCGAACTTGATTAAAAAGTGTTCAATAAACAGCCAGTAATCTGTTAGCAATGGCTCAACAAACGTGCGAATTAATAACAGTACAATCGTTCTGAAGGTCACGTACCATGAACTACACGGTTTTCAACTTCATAACAGAAGATAAGCAAATATTGCATCATGCCATATTCACCCTCGAGGTTAAGGCTTCCCTGGTGATCTACGCCGCAAAATCGCCGGTCATGTTGCATTAACGTTCCTGTTATGGTACAACTTTTGTTTAGACTATCTTCCAAACGCTCTTAATATTGGCACGGTACGTGCCGAACTTTAATTTGTGTATGTTGAAATGCCAAAACGAATGCACGCAGCGTTAAAAATAAACCGCAAATTCTTAGAAGCGCACTCGACATTTTGCATGTTGTCTACCGGTACATCGAGTGCGCTTCTAAGAATTTGCTTATTTTTTTTGTACTCAAGACGCTATTGCTGTATATAAACCTTCGCAATCCGCATTTTGCACGCAGTCTTTCGGAATAACGGATACACATAACCTTAGACGTTAGATTTCAAAAACGTTATAGAGATGGCCACTTCCGAAGTTAACGTGTTTTGCCGACAAATGAGTGGAATGACATCATATGAGGGGTATGTGCTTTTTGTTTGTGTCCCGTCATTAAAATCTACAACCGATTACGTCATTAAATTCGTCAGTCAATGGAATTGGGCCTCATTCTACACGGCGGAAGCAACATGTCACCATAAAAATTATGAATGATAAGCTTGTAGTTTAATGCCGCATTTGAACGGATGTCCCTATAGGCTACTTTTATACACACTTGAAATGTGACGTGTCGACTACTTTATTTTCCGGATCGATTGTTATACAGACCGTAGATCAAATAATTGACATAGGTTCAAGGTTAAGGTTGTTAGTAAATACTACAATGAAATACCAACGTATGAAACGTCCATTTCCATTGGTCATTTCCGAAGGTGTGTTGTCTGAAATTGTTTGGTTCTTTTTTATTGGTTAGACCTTGACATTCTATTCAGTTTGTTTTCAAGCGTGACATGCACTGCATGGCATTGGATAGGGGCAGAGTGATGCAATTATTTCAAAGCTTAAACTAAACTAGAATCGTGTTGTACCGTGTAATTTTTGAAGTTAGACTGTGTATGTGATTTGTTTATGAACTGTGATGAAAATAACATTGTTTCTGTATGTTCATATGGTCTGGTAACATGTTGAACGGTTATGACATTTGAAGATCAATTTGACAGATTGTATGCACCATTTTCATCACAGGTGTTGGGCGCGTGGCCAAGTCACTTTAACACTCTCNCCGTTTGGGCGAAATATTAGAATAAAAGAGTGTTTTTACTATCAAAGATCTATAAATATACATGTTATATTAACTTATATATACACAATATATATGTTGTAATATACAGTCTTTATACATAATGACAGAGTTTCATTTTACCGGTACCCTCTAAATATGTTAAATGTTTAGAAGTACATTTTATTACTATTTAATACTTGTTTTATTATGATTGAACGGGCTTGTATCTATACAGTAGCTAATTTACGATAATCTATTTTTGACACATTACTTTTAATTTGTGCGTTATTAACATATCAAATTGAAGCAACAGTTGAATTGTGTTTAATGACCAGACATTCATCTGCCACCTGTGCTTAATGACACCATGTTTTTGGTAAGTAATTATAAGGAAAGTATCTGATCATAACAAGATACTGGTTTGTGCCGAAGAAAAGGAGAATTAGATACCGTAATAAAAATGCTCCGACAAATTTATGATTGATGCAAACAATTAATTTAAAACAATTCAAATTAATCTTTATAAACATTTGCATCAATATGATACATTAGGCAGATAATTTAACTAAATTGTACTTTAATACGTGTTTATTTTTAACTTGCAATTTATATTGTATTGAAAGGTTACAGCACTTTTTAAATACAAAAATTTTGGTTTTAATGAACATTAACCCATTTATGCCTAGCATCTAGAAAAAAAGCCTTGGCAAACAGCGTAGACCCAGATGAGACGCCGCATGATGCGGCATCTCATCAGGGTCTGCGCTGTTTGCTTTAATGAATTTCTGTAAGAAATATTCTAAATATAGAAATGAATATAGTAGACATCCCTAATTTTGGAAATAAATTGATCCAATTTAGAAGGATGGGAGAGTCCACTAGGCATAAATGGGTTAATGTGAGACAACGGAGCTAATTTGTTACCAATATTAATCACACCTCAATCTTCTGTACTATTAATGAACACTGTGATGAAACCTGTTTCCATTTTATACAGAAAATTGCATGTGACAAAATCTCCATAATTTCACCACCACCACTATAAGCATCACCACCACCACTACTACCTCCAACACTGCTACTAGTAGATTGAAAAAAGATGAATGACACTAATAAATAATACAAATAATGGAATAACATAAATGATAATATAGTTTTTTTACAAAATACATGACAACATCTAATCATATAATTAATTATTTTATATTACATAAGAGTTTTAATCAATATATTTAATATAATTCTTTTTTATTTTTTCTGTTTTCCGTTTCCATAATAAATTGCTAAACAAAATCAAAATGACACACTAATTTAATAATCCCTATAATATGGTACATGTTACCAGACCATACATTTATTCATCATTCCAATCCTTATTCCACTCTTATTCACTTAATGACTTATTACTTTTGTAGTGCTTACAAAAAGTGTCATGGTTAACAATGATGAGATTTATTTGCAGTTGCATAACCTGTCAGATTTATCAGCAGACAAACATGTTTTGTAAAGTTATCTGGCCTAAAGGCATTACCTTTAGGTAAAAAATATTTTATTTGGCTGCATGCACAAGGTCGAGTTGGTAGAGACACAGTTACATAGTAAATATAACAACCTATATCAGGAATTCAGGTTAAGAGTTGTAAGTGTATTTCAAGGACATAGATCTACAAAATGCCTGGATTGAATGGAACACACTTGAATGGAAGCAAGTAAGTATAAACTGTTGATAACTTATGTTCATTTGTTTAAGTAAACTGGAATAGCCTTTAGAGATGATTTATTTTTAAAATCTGAAGTTTTTTGTTGTTTTTGCTTTAGCCTTATTAAGTGACATTTACAAAGCCAGTTAAATTGCCCCGTGTCTGTATTCATAATTTAGGAACTTTAAATAATATTTAAATATTATGTATAATTTATGTTATTCTGTTTTTTTCTCTCTTGTATTTGTGATTGATTAATTTGATATGTACAGCAGCGCTATAGATAACAAGCGTATTTGCGTTATTACGCAATTTAAATAACCAAAAACGTAATTAAATTCAAAATAAAGCGTACAAAAACGCAAATACAAATATAATAACGTAATTCCCGTAAAAAACCTTGTGTCACGAAACGCAATTCTTACGAACAGCGGGCGTATTTTTAGGCTGGTTATTTTCCGTACAAAAATGTAACGAATAGTTATATGCCGTCCTGTGAAGAAAAGACGGCAGTCTTTACAGCGGTTATCAATCTTTTGGGTATTATTGAAATTATTCGTAGACCCGTCCGATTTCTACTTTCATTTTCTGAAAAAATCAAAATGGCCACTCGTGGACGCAAAAAGAGAGTCGTTACACAAACGGAGGAGCAAACCAGTCGGAGTTATTCAAACGCTATGCGGACTAAATTTCATAGCAAATTAAGCGTCTGACCAAAATATTTACGACGTGCGTGTATTTGTAAAGCGTCTGTACTTTCAGTTTCTATAACGGTGCGTAATAAAAATGTCTAAGCGAGGTCGAAAGACGTCCGCGATTGTTGCGCTAAATATATGTCGATCGCAAAATTGTTCCAACCAAGTAGGCACGCGCGAATATGTGCCGAATCATTCGTGTTATCAATTTGTTAGAAACAGTGTATGTAGCAGTTGAAAGTAGCGAGTTGACATCCAAAAACATGACAGAAAGTCCGTGATTGAAAAAACCTGTCAAAAGTGGAAAAAGTCATATCCCTGGTTAGAAATTGTTGACGTTGATGGGACAGAAAAAAAGTTGAAATGTGCATACTGCACCCAGTCTGTGCAACAGAAGTAAAGCAGCAATGATTTTGAGGTATAAATGTTAATAACTTATTTCACCCTATTTAAAAACTGAAATTTAAGGACCAGACTTTGATCAGAAATTCAGTAATTGTTTGCTGTTATGTACAGGTACCTTTTTGAATTCCATTTGAATAAATAATATAGTAACCTTAGTAGATTTTTATTATATTATATATGTCATTCCCTAAATTACCCAATTGAGTAAAAAAAAACGGGGCTGAAAAACCCAATTAAGCTCAAAAGTAGGGGGTGAATTTTTTTGCTAAAACTCTATTGAATTTACAAAAACCCTATTATTGTCAAAAACAGGGGGTGATTACCCAATATACCCCAAAAGTTATCTATAGCGCTGTATGTACAGTTTAATTAAGAATACCAATAAAGTTTTCAATGAAAAATTAAATGTATTCAGAAATATGTTACATGACATATAATTTATTAACATTGTATGTTAATATTTATCAGCTTGATATTTTCATTTGCACTTATTGCACAATTCAATTGACATCTCGCCTGGACGATGATCGCTCCGCCCACTTAGTCACGTGGCTAAGCTGTCTGAAAACCTAGGCACGCTAACACCAAACTGGCTTCTTTGCCTATATATTGCCTATATATCACGCGCTATTCCAGATGATTTTTATGGACTTTTTCACCCCCAATAACACTGGTAAAAGGGGTTTGTGACATTTATTTGTTATGAAAATGCAAAAAATATTAGTTTATAAAGAACATTAGATATTTATAACGGGTATTTCGGTACTTTAAGCACGCTGTCAAACGCTTGTGCGCTTACCGAAATCTAACCTGTTTCTTCGTGTTATGTTGGTATTAGCAATAAATTAATACTTCTACACTGGTATATACCCATGTTATTTTCGAAAATATTTATGAAACATTTTTCCACTATGTATTTGACACAAAATAGTGCTTTATAACTGGTATTTCGGTTAAGTTTTACAGCTTTCTGAGGCCTAGTTGGTACCTAAATCCCACATGTTATTACGTGTAAAAGTGATATTTATAATATTTAACATTGCTTATGGGAAATATATCAATCATTACAATTGAAAGTGCAAAACAACACAATCAGTTTGGTCAGAGACATAGATCTCTGGTGTGGTCATTGTCTGATATAAATTAGCGTTCTGTGAAGGGTATTTCAGCCAGGCTACTTAATAAAGCTACCATACGCTCACGCAGGTTTCAACTTCCCACTAGTTACCGCCTTTATTGGGGGTATCAATAATTAATAACTCTTGTACTATGGCATTTATTGATACTTTTTTATTTAAATAGTAACACAAAATTGTTATCACTTGTTTCTGACACAAAAACACGATTTGTAAAAGGGATTTTGTTCAGTTACGCAAAGTGGGTATCAATATTCCCTATTATTTTACATAAACAAGTGATATAATTCATACTAAACAATGCTAATATGACATTTTCAGTTTTTGAAATAAATTAATGTTCTATAATTATTCAGTAGTTCTACACATTGAAGTTCCACTCACACTTGTCAAGACCACATTACCGTGTTGGAAATGGTATACATTCCATTCATCTAACTTATCTTTCATGATACCTAGTATTTAAACAGTATAAATGCAATGTCACCAACTATACTTTCTGGAAATCGAGTGCCCTAGTTACACAATCCCAATTGACACCGTTTAACTATGCTTAATCTTCGTTTTTAAAAAGGAAAACAAAAGAAACTCGTTGAAAAATGTGAACATCTAGATTCAGCGTTTCTAGAAAATGGCGGACAGCTCGTTGGTAACTTAAGCGCCCAATTCATCGATGGCTGATTGGTCGATCGATATTTAGATAAGGATTTCATTGACAGTTGGCGAGATGTAAATTGTTGTAAAATAGTTCTGTTCAAGGACATAATTGTGTTCATTTCTGATATTTTAACTAAACAAACTTTGTGGTAGTCTGTGTTATTATAGACATACAGTAAATGCAATATCAAAATATAAGGCCAGTTCAAGGCCACTTCATGTTAACATATCATTATTGTTGTTCTGGTACAGTGACATTTGGGATATTTGTTTGACATTTGAATACCACTAATAAGCACTATATTTTACTCTTCAATGGTAATGCTTACATTTTTAGTTTGTTATAAGTGTATGTTTAGAAAAGATAAAGGTACTAACATTTAAAGTGCCTTGTTTCAATATTTGAAAGCATACATGTATTCATGATAGAGTTACTTAGTGGGATTTTTTTACCAAATACATAAACAAAGTGAAACTTCAGTGCAGCAGCAGGAGAGAAATCTAATTATTATGGCCGAGTTTCACTAAGCTACTTCACTATAAAGCTACGTATGTTATTTTAAAACTTACGCACACATGCATTTTGAAATTATTGTAAACTCTGAACTTTTATAAATATATTCAAATCTTTTAAAAGCAGTAGGCAGTGTCTACACATTCATTAAAAACATTTAAAGGAACCATATATTCAAGGCATAAATCAGCATTAAATGTTTTGAAAATTCTGCATCAGTCTAAAACATTTCAGTAGCTCAGTGAAATGGGGTTCAGTACACTTTCAAGTCCTGTATTTATGTCAAGGGACCGATTGACATAACTCACTAAAATGAATACAAATTGCATCTACAGACACTCAGGGTTGCCATTTACATGTATATGTAATAACTGACTTATTGCAAATCAATTTCATCCTGTAGAACCATAAGAAAATCTGTCAAATTCTTATAATTTAAAAAAAATATGGTATGTCATAAGTATCACAAGTGGACAGGGCTTCATCAACGTCGCAGAGGTAAAATAATAAATATAATAAACTGCTAATTTTATTTGATAATGACACCCCTGGATATGTAATTCTTTCAGATATTCGTACGAGGATGTATCCCGCATCGCCCATTCCGTGCTAGACCGTGTGAAATGTCGGCCCAACATCGGCATCATCTGTGGGTCCGGGCTCGGAGGCCTGGCCAACATGCTGGAGGACAAGGAGGTCATCTCGTACGCTGATATAGAGGGCTTCCCAGTTAGCACAGGTACGTCAGGTGGTTGTATAACAGTACTGAACCATGTATCAGTCTAGCACTACCATATATAATGCGCACCAGATTTAAAAAAAAAGCCAAGCATTGCTTATATTACAATGTATGGATATTTAGGATAGCACAATGAAATGTTCGCAGATGGAGAAGGGGAAGCAAGGAGGAACAGGGTTACAACACCCTGCTATTTCACCTAATTTGGCCTTTCCTTATATAGAACACTGAAATGTAAATGAAACTTCTCTGTCTCTCACCTACAGGCATTTTGTTCTTATTCTGGTATGGGACCCAGATTTTAGTTTCAGACAAAATTACGGCATCAAAATTGGGTAAAGGGTAATCCTGGGGGAATATAACTTTTGAGAAAATATACACAATTGTTCTCATTAAGTGTTATGCATTATTCCTGTCAGTGTTTAAAACATATTCCACAGAAAAAATAC
Source organism: Dreissena rostriformis (assembly GCA_007657795.1). Classification (NCBI taxonomy): domain Eukaryota; kingdom Metazoa; phylum Mollusca; class Bivalvia; order Myida; family Dreissenidae; genus Dreissena; species Dreissena rostriformis. The sequence goes on from VMBQ01012796.1 coordinate 8,989, forward strand.
ATTTGTCTGTACTAATGAACTAGATTATGTCTCAAAATCTTGTGCGGGCTGTACTTTATCATTTATCAGTAAATTTAAAAAAAGCTTGACACAAATCTCATTAGGTTGAAACACAGTTTGTTCCTAGGTCAAATGTGAAGGTCACACTAACAAGTCACGGGTCAAATTTTGGAATAATACAGATTTTCTGACTGTTATTTCATAATTTATCAAGCAATGTGTAAATAACTTGCTATAAATGATCAGTTTTTGGAGTCAAACCAGTGTCCTTTGCTCAAAGTTCATGGTCATATGTTCAGATAAAGGACAAATATTGGCATTGTACAGCTTGTCATTGAATTTTGTCCTCTGCAGCTTTTGATTGGCCTGTCTGTTTGTTCATCTGTCCAATGAATTTATTGCCCATGATTAACATTTACCGATATATTGATAATTTTAATGTCTTGAATGTACTTTATTCTTTTTAACACTGACAATTACTTAAGTTTTGGCTCTTAATTGTGTCAAAACATTTTTATTATGATGGACAACCTTTTTAAAGTGGCAAAATTAATGCAAAACATTTTAGAGCCAGCATAACCCCTGGAGGTTGATCCAAAATGACATGTTTCATAGAACATCAACAATGCTTCCTCTAAAATATTGAGACAAGTACTTGCATGGATGTCATTGAATACTATCAACACACCCACACCACTTGACCTCATCTTGGCATTGACCTACTTTTGGACAAATTCATGGTGAACCCAAAATGATGTGTTTCATCTAACATCAATACCACTTGCTTCAAAACGTTGATACTTGCATGAATGTTATCTCTATTAACACTGTCAACACACCCACTGGATGGGGCATCCAGTATATATGCCAATAAATAAAAAAAAACTTCAGATATGTTGACATTAAGTGTGAGTGATGTGCCCTTTGATTGTCTGTGCCCAAACATGTATCATTTCATCATCCATGTCTGTTGCTTTTCTATTTTAAGCTTATAATTACTTGAATAGGATTCATCTTTTCCAAATGTCATATCATACAGTCTTCTTATGGCAGATTGAAAATATATATCAATTACCGCAATTTCCTGTTATGCAGATATCATTATTAGTCCTTTTATATAATAGTTGAGCTTTGCTCTTGGAAAATGTGGCGTATTGCATGTTCTTAAAATGTCGTCCCAAATTAGCCTGTGCAGTCTGTACAGGCTTATCAGAGATGACACTTTTTGCTTTTATGTTTTTCGTTTAAAAGGAAGTCTCTTCTTGGTGAAATCCAGTTGAGACAGAAAGTGTTGTCCCTGATTAGCCGGTGCAAACTGCACAGGCTAATCTTGGGCGACAATAAATGTGAATGCATTAAGCCCCGTTTTCTCAGATCAAGGCTCAATTTTGTACTAAAGTGCTACACTAAAATTTCACAGGACCACTGAACCTTGAACACAAGTGGATGCCAGGTATACATGTAGCTATCATAACATGTCTTGGCAGCATTTTTTTCTTTGCTTTTGGAATGGGTCCTTTACCTTTCAAATTGGGAATTTGTGAAATCTTGCAGTCTGGAACAATTTGAACATGAATTTTGAATAATGAGTGTCTTAAACTAGTGTTATAACGTTTATCTTTGGAATTTGTATGGGGTTTTATATTGAAATTATTGTGTACTTCTTAGATTTTTTTTATGTATTTAGGATTTTGTGTCTTTTGATTTGACAAATTTTCCCTGTTTTTATATATATTTAGTTGGGAAAAATAAAGCATAATTTGCATGGGGATTTGGTCCTTGGAATGGACCCTGTTATACTCTGAAGCCATTTATTTGTATCGTCATGAAAGTTTGCGTTTTTTCAACAAATGACTATTTTATGGACATGTTAACTCATTGATTTCTGATTATTTTGTTATTTTTTTAGGAATTTGAGTAGCAGATTCTCCAATTTGTTTGTGATGCTTGTCCGCGATAAATCCTGGTGAGGAGAGTAGGTCACTTGGGAGTCATTTGCAGGAGGTGGGCCCTGTTTATTACATGCCCATAATCTAGTCCATTGTAATGAATTGATAGATTAGTAACTGGCCCTTTTTGTTGCATGCCTGCAATAAACTAGTTCATTTTTATGATTAGCGGATAAGTGGTACTGAATGACAGTAAACAAGTAATGGAAGCGAAGAAGCCAATTCCCAATTAATCTTTTTTTAATTACAATCATGGCACGTCAAAACTGATGACAATCTTACCTTTATTGGCGCCAAGTAGAGAAAGTGCAAATATTATGGGTTGTTATCAATGTATGTAAGCAAATTATTTTGCAGAAACTATCTCAATCAGGTGATGAATACACATCGTCATCTTTTAATTGCATTTATTGTCTTCGATTCGCCGAGCATTGGCTGTTCAACCAACAAAATCCCTGAAAAGCACAATACACAAAATGGGCAATAAAGTTGTTAATAATTAGCGCTTATCCTTACTATTCTACATGTACCTAAACGAAGTCAACCCTATTGATGCAGCTTTATTAATACTGCATCAGCTTTTACAGGAAATGTCAAGTGTCAGTTAAGTACACAATATAATGTATTCCCTTTTGTGATATATATAATATATTTATCTGGATTGCGAAACAGACGCATGATATATGTGTGGATTACGGGGTATATTAATGTCTTTCATGCCTATGGCAATTCAGTCTTAATATTTTTTTAGTATTGGGCATAATTATTTGTTCCAAACCTAAATTCATTGATCTGTCTTATAACGAAATAAACGAAAATTACTGCGTGGAAAATAATAATGGTTTCACTGTATAAGGGAACAAATCCCTTATGTGTGTGGATGTTCTATGTTGAGTGCATAAAATCATGTAGTTGATAGGAAATGCAGATGAAATGTATGCTTATTATGATACATTTGGGTCAACTGGATCTAAGAGGTGGTGATGCTCGGTATTTATGTGGCACAGTGCCATGCGGAGACCAGTATTTTATCCTGTAAATGTGCACATGTTAGAGCAGTTCATTGGTACAAGTGCACTTGTTAACTGAAATGAACTTGTTCACATATTTTTGTATTTGAGAACACTTTCATTAGGCTCACCTTGTTCCTGGACTTGTGCAAATTCAGCTAAATCTGATATTGGCCTACCAGTTTTGTGTTGCATTGCATGGATACTTAGCCTGGTCTTTTATAATATGATGCTGCATTGTGAAGTGCATTAACCTGGAGCTTTTATCTTTTTGATAAATATAATGCCATGTATATATTACTACATGTATAATCCCTAGTCTGACATAACACAATTTTTAACAATGTATACGCATCAATATCCATATATAAAATTATTATAAGTGATAAACTCATGATAAGCTTTTTCTTGCTAATTCAACTGTCTGCTCATTAATAAGGACAAATGTCTAACGTTCTACTTTCGAGTTGTTAAGTTTGTAAAACATTATATGAATAAAAGAATATTGTTATTTATCCCCCTTCCACCTTTTAGTGGGGTGGGGGAGCATATAGATTCATTTACCCTTATCTATCCATCTGTTATTACATCCATAAGTTGTTTTTCTGTTTTGTGCTTGTCACTTATTAAGAATTGCTGCTAGAGAACATATCATATTTACCTCCATATTTTGGTATGGATGTTTTCAACACAAATGGAGTTGTGGCCCTTTAAAAAAAAACTTAAAAAAAAATACGTATTGCTGCTTGAGTGCTGAAAATTTACAAACATATTAATTAGCATGTGTACTTTCGCACCTCTATATTTTGGTGGTGTTTTTTGTGTGGACATAAGCGGAGTTTTCACACAAAAGCGTAATGTGGGTGCGTTCTTGTGCTAGTTAAACATGTCCAGTTGTAATTAAATTTTGCATTAATATGTTTAAGATCTTTTCACACTGATTGATCATTTGGTAAGAGATAATGTGACATTAAACTGTCAGATTTAATCTCAAGATAGTCATGGTTGTGTGGGATAGTAACATGTGAGTGTAGTGATAGCTCACAAAAATGCACGTGAAAGTTACATGTGAACATATGATAAACACATTTGTTCATGACTGTAACATGTGAACATAGTGATAGTTACCATAAATGTAGAGGTTGCTACATGTGAACATGTGACTAACACATTTGTGCATGATATTAACTTGTGATCATGTTATAGTTTTCACATACATAGTGTCAAGATAGCAACATGTAAATAATCCATGTGTACATTATAATAACATGTGAAGCTGTTATGGATAACATGTGCAGACATGAAAGCATCATATACCTACATGTCTCATTTCCCTTCTATGACATTGTAAGGAACTGAAATGTTAATACATGTAAAAAGTAGTTGAATACAGGTAAAAGGTATATAAAAATATATTGGCCGTAGATATTAGTTTCATGTACATTCAAGACTCATTATTTGTAGTATTCACATCTGATGATTCTTTCCATGGTTTTCAAATGTATTAGAAAGGCACTTGTAAGTAAGTGCTTGTCAATAATATTACCCAGTCAATTACTTTCTGCTTGAATAAATTTAAATACCATTACAATGAGTATAAAAGATCCCGCACTGGAAGCAATTTAAATCTATTGAAGCTTACCTCAGCAATATACTGTGATAATGACCTCATTTACCTTATTCAAAACGTGCATGGACATAACCAAAATTTCCAAATGCAAATACAGGGAACAATTTAAGTGTATAATTAATGCTTATTGAGTTCAATGGTGCAAGGTTAAGCTATACTGGCTTAAAGACATGTATTTGAACTTGTTTGTTCATTCTTAAGTGCAAATCGGCTAATCTTGCCCACACGTTTAAAGCAAAAGTTTACTTACCACAGTTTAATGGTATACCCAGTATATCACATTAATTTGTGCAAGATACAAACTAGGTGGAAAATCAAAGCAAAAAAACCAAAAAAAAACCTTTCCCGTTCTGTTTCCCGTTTCAGTTCCCGGGCATGCGGGTCAGCTGGTATTTGGGTTCCTGCACGGGAAACAGGTGGTGCTAATGAAGGGACGTGCGCACCTCTATGAGGGTTACGATGTACACAAGGTAAGAAATTGTTGCTTATCCACGGAAATTACAAATACCCGGTACCATAAATTGCCAAACTGGGATAGTATTATACCATTTCTTGCCATTCTATAGTAGTGTGTTACTAGTGTGAAAAATTTTAACCGCTCAAACTGTTTGCTCTGCACTTCTGATTAAAAAATGTGTTGATGTAGCTGCATTATCAAAATCATTAAGGGTTATATTCCAGTGTACACTTTTTATGGCTAAAAAGGTCGCCATGGCGTAGCAGATGTGGTGTTAGCCTAGCAACCGGGAGGTCACGGGATCGATCATCACTGTGGGAGTGTTCTTTAGATTTCCCCCAAAGACACCAAGTACTGGTACTGGTCCTACCCAGGAAACAGACTTGAGACCGCTTCAATAAGCCATAGGCTTTCAATGCAATCATACTTAAATAAATTGGTTTAAACTAAACTTTTTACGGGCAGATTACGGTCAGGGTGATGAAGCTGATGGGATTTTTTTCCGCGCAAAAAGTCCACTGATTTGGGAAAACTTATTTAATATAACTGTTTATAATAATTCAAATTTTTAGACCAAAATCATATAAACATAACTTTACACTTCGTTAGATGTAATTGAAATAAAATTGAGATATAATAATCATTAGACAATCCTTCAAAAAAACAAACAAATTGAGATTTTTTTTTCACATTGGGATTTTTTTTTATATTTCACTTTGGGAATGAGTCCATTTAATGGAGCCATAGATATTGCTGGAAAAGGCCTGGATCATTAAGGGTTGTATTGCACTTTTTACGGGCAGATTATTCTACCGGTGCGGGTGATGAAGCTGATGGGAGTGAAGATGCTGTTTGTGACCAACGCGTCCGGCGGCATCAATCCAGATTACAATGTTGGGGACATCATGATCATTAAGGACCACTTCAACATGCCGGGCTTTGCGGCTGTCAACCCATTGGTCGGACCCAATGATGACAGGTCTGCATAATATATATGAGCCTCGCTGTCCGGGATTAAGGGGTTTTATGCATGTGTTTAAAGTGTCGTCCCATATTAGCCTGTGCAGTCCGCACATGCTAATCATGGACGATACTTTCGTCTAGGCTTGATTTTGGTTTAGAAAAGACTAACTGACTTCCTTTAATCCGAAAATTCCAGAAAAGCTTAAAGTGTTTTCTGATTAGCCTGTGTGGACTGCACAGGCTAATGTGGGACGACACTTAATGCAAATGCAGTAAGTCCCATTTTCTCAGAGCGCGTTTCAAATAAAAAAAATGCTAATTTGTGTTTTATTTCAAAAGCTCAAGTAGTGAGTTGATACTACCCTAATGAAATTATTTGAAAAATATGTGTGGGTGCAGGTATTAATTGTCAACAACTGATAGGTACCTCCTTATATTAGATATATTAATGCATTTCCTTGTGCACATTTAGTGGTTGCTTAGCTGTCAGGTGGTCTTGGTGGTTTGATTCCTACTCTGGGAGCTTACTCAAGATTTTTTGCAAAGACACCAAGAACTTGTTCTTTACAGGAAATGGGCTTCAGACAGAGTGTCTCAATAAGCCATGGACTTAACCCATTATCACTCTGAAACACACTTTGACGCTTTTGAAGTCCCTTAGAAAATCAAATAAAATTGAGGACCTATCTTACTAGATTCCAGTTGTAAAGCCTTTATTTCCAACCTTAACCCTTTGCATGCTGGGAAATTTGTCGTCTGCTAAAATGTCGTCTGCTGAATTTCTAAAATTAGCATTTATTTGATTTTTTTTCAAAGAATACTATCAGAATAGCAAACAGTTTGGATCCTGATGAGACACCATGTTTTGTGGCGTCTCATCTGGATCCAAACTGTTTGCAAAGGCCTTCAAAATCCGGTTCCAGCGCTCAAAGGGTTAAGATACTAATAAGCAGCAAACAGCATACAGTCTGAACAGACTGCACAGGCTATTCTGGTGTTATGCAGGTTGCAAATAGCCATTTTCACTTTGCCAATGAGTGGGAAAGGGTAAAGATGCAATTGGGTGAAAATAAATAGGTTTAAACTAACCTAGAAAAGGTTATAACTTGTCTGTGTGTACACTGCAACTCCATTATATCGCGGTTGGCAGGATCCACTGATACCGATCGCAATTTCTAGATCGCGATATTACTTGTTAGGTCATTCATAGGCAAAACACACTATTTACCTACCTTATTGAATTATGTGTTATGTCCATATGTTATAAATTGGTATAACATAAAAACATTATTCAATGTATCTCCCTTATTTAGATTTGGACCAAGATTTCCGCCTGCGTCCCAGTGCTAGCTTCAGGTTGCGTAAGATCTGAGAGTGTCTCAATAAGCCAAAGGATTAAGATGCAATCCAGTAAAAATAAATAGGTTTAAATTAACCTAGAAAGGTTGTAACTTGTCTGTGTGTATCTCCCTTAACTAGATTTGGACCAAGATTTCCGCCTGCGTCCCAGAGCTACAGTCTCAGATTGCGCAAGATCGTGCGGGCGATGGCTGAAAAGCTGAAGATGAACGACTTCCTGCGCGAGGGCGTCTACTGCTTCCTGGGCGGGCCCTCGTTTGAGACGGTCACGGAGTGCAGGTTCCTGAAAGTGGCGGGCGTTGACGCTACAGGTGGGGTTACCTGTATGAATTGTATAAGAGCCCCATAAACACTCAAAATCAACGAATAATTATAAAATATTTTGTAAAATAAACTTAACCCATAAAAAATCAGTGTTTCTTATAGCCTATATTACCAGACCTCATCTAGCGATGAAATTTCATATATTGTTATAAGGAACAATGATTTTTTAAGGTTAAACTTTTTTTTACGTAAAATTCGTTGATTTGGAGTGTTAATGGGGCTTTAAGTAAAAATTGGATTATTGTAAAATCATAATTATTTGTGGGACATGAATTTTCATTGATTTTGTGCGCTTGACCAGTCCACAAATTTAAGATCTCAACGAAAAATTAGGTTTGTTTGGGCCACACATTTACGTGTCCATGAAATAGTTATTTTCTGGAAAACACAAAATTAGGAAATTAAAGTTAATGTTGCCTTTTTTAAATAAAAACGCAGATTTAAAAAAATAAATTGGTTTATTGGGAATTTTAGGCAGTCATTTCGGAATATATTTGTCGAAAAATGACCACAAAGTTGCCTCAGAAAACAAGACTGTATGTGCAAACATTTTCAAGGCGACCTGGAGGTCACGGGTTGGATCCCCACCATGGGAGCGTTCCTTTCATCTCCCCCATAGACACCAAGTACTGCTTCTAGTCCCAGAAAACAGGACTCGAGAGCGTTTCAAATAAGTAGTTAGTACTTTAAATGCAATCGAGCTAAATTAAATAGGTTTAAACTGAACTTAACATTTCTGACGCTTGTCTGTCTGTGGTTGCAGGTATGAGCACCGTTCCAGAGGTCCTGGTGGCTGGCCACTGCGGGATGGAGGTGTGCGGCATCTCGCTCGTGACCAACAAGTGCGTCATGGAGTACGACTCAAAGCAGGTGGCCAATCACGAGGAGGTCCTGGAGACTGGAGAGAAACGTGCACACGACATGCAGAAACTTATCAGCGCCGTGGTCGGAGA
>VMBQ01012797.1:0-12523 GCA_007657795.1 Dreissena rostriformis
ACCAAATATAAGAGCAAGATACTCTGTTAAGTCTTACATGCCTTGAGTCGTTGTGGAAAAGGTATCCGCCTAGCCACCAAGAGGTCATGGGTTCGAACCCCACTCGGTGAGCGTTCTTTAGATCTCCCCCAAAAGACACCCAGTACTTGTTCTACCCAGGAAACAGCGTTTCAATAAGACTAAGGCTGTCGAGGCAATCAATCTAAAATACATGAGCCGCGCTCAGGCAAAAATGAGGCTAATGCAAGTGCGTAAAGTCGGCACAGGTTAAACAGGGATGGGACATAAGCTTTTAAGGTATATTCCGTTTAAAGGAAGTATCTTCTTAGAGAAAATCCAGTTTTGGCGGAAAGTGTCGTCACTGATTAGCCTAAGCGGACTGCACAGCCTAATCTGGGACGATACTTAATATGGCGTACCATTTGGGTCAAAAGTCAACAAGACCTACTAGGTAAAAAGAAAAATGTACTTCGACGTACAATATGTACGTCGAAGTACATGTTTTTGTACTTCGACGTACACAATTGTACTTCGAGGTACAGTTTTTACCGACCCTTTAGTGTAAGCCGATCAGAAGACGCCTTACTGTATATAATCTGAAGGTTAAAAAGAAATCTGGCTGTATTTTTAATTATTTTGTGAAAATTATTTAGTTATGATAACTGTAGGTTAAAAAAAAAACTTATTTTAGGACTTCTAAGAGACCCTTAATATATAAAATCGGTCATTACAGTGGCATTGCATTTCACTTTTTACAAATTGTCTTAAGATTCGAATTATTTTGTTGGACAGAAATACAAATATGTTATACTAGACCGGTCTCAGCAGTTAATAATATTTATTACTTAAAACGATTTTTGAATAAATACCGTCAAGTAGATACTTATTTTTAATTTTTTTTTTTTCAATTTTGATATTTTTATTCATTTTGTCTTAAATTAAAAAAAATATTAAAAACATTTTTTATGAATAAATCTGAAGGAAAACCGGCTCAAGAGATGAGTGTTTTGATTGGCTGTTCAGAAAATGTGTACGTCGAAGTAAAACCATGTACGTCGAAGTACAATTTTGTACGTCGAAGTACAAAAAATTGTACTTCGACGTACATATTGTACGTCGAAGTACATTTTTCTTTTTACCTCGTAGGTCTTGTTGACTTTTGACCCAAATGGTACGCCATAACTTAAAGCACATAAAACCCCGTTAACCAAGAGCGATGCTCAAATAGGTTACACTAGACTTAGTCTCACAGGCTGGAGTTTTGGATGATGAAGTCAACAATTGACAGCGAGGTACCATCTTCCTGGGCTATGGCGAGATGCAGGGCAGTCTCTTCAGAAGGCTGAAACATTGAAATGATAGACTTATCTGTAGAAATACAAAATAAGTAATTACTTTTTAATAATCATAATAAATTTACTAGAATTTGGAAAACCCACCTGAGAATTCTTTATTAACTTTATGACAAAAATAAGAAAATAATAAATAATTAGTACCAAACTATAAGATTAAAGTTATGTTTCGTATGTGAACTATAATATAAATAGAAGATATACAAGCTTACGTTTAAAACTGTTAATAATATGTACGAGCTAGTAAAATGGGTTTTGAAATATTGAACTGTATTTATTTTTACAACTGTATCTATTAACTCTCTTAAAGAACATCTACATGAGCTTCTTTGTACATACCAGTGGGAGACTTCAGGAGTTATGGCCAATTTGGAAACATTCAATTGGGAATTTTAAGGTCCAATTTTGGAAAAATATGTACTTTTACCATTGGGAATTGGTGCCCTACCGGACCCGTATTTGAACAAAAACACTACCCCATCATGTTTAAGAAAGTTGTGCTCTAGACAGAGTCTATCCTCATATTTTAACTATGTTAAAAATGTGAACTTCAAATGTGACATTGACATTGAACCTACACAGGGCAAACTGTCCACTTTTAGTAAACGTTTGTGTCGATTGTATTTTAGAATATATGTTGCGGAGACATAATAACACAGTCCTATATTGGATTTGATATCTATTTTGTAGATAGGTGGACATTGGTTGCTGCATGACACAACTGGTATTAATTCCCAATTACTTTGATAGACCAGACATCCGATTCTTAAAAAAAATGAATTTATCCTTGACAGTCGTTTGTTTTCATCTGCAAATTAATGCACCCAATTTTTTGATAATCCTTAAAAATAATGCAAACAATCAACCCTTTTTTTAAATGAACACAAATAAATGCACGTTCTATTATCACAAGAGATACTAATTTACAAATTACATGATTTCAAAGAATGAATGTTTACAGTGCCGAATAGGAAAACCATAGCTCGTCGTGGCGCTGTAGGTATGGTATCGGCCTAGCGATGGGAGGTCACGGGTAAGATCCACACTGTGGGAGCATTTTTTAGATATATCCAATAGTACTGGTTCTACCCATGAAATTGACTTGAGAGCATTTCAATAATCCTTATGCTTTCAATACAATCCAGTTTAGATAAAATTAGTAAAAAAAGTCTTACAGATTCAGGTAACACGGTCATCAGATCCAGGCCTTCCGCGCGCACTTGAAGGATCGCTTGCAGGTCTTTCTGTTGTATGGCCTGCTGAAAGTCACTTTGTAGCTCGCGCACGTCACTGCCTGACTTGATCGTGTACTGATGATCGATGTATTTGGCTTTAATGTAGTCCTCTCTTTGTTTTCTTCATATTAAAAGACAGTGAACGATTAGCAACATTGCGTTCTAATCAAATAATTGCATACTTTTGGTGTTTTTAAATCGTAAGCTGGCATTTGTAACTAAGGGTTTTAAGCTCAGTATTTTTGTTAGCCATTGTATACTTGCATTAAGACCAAGTTTTCATAAGGTTTTCTCCCTTTTTTGGTTGACTAGCCCAGATGGGCAGGAGAGGAAAGAAGAAACCTATTCACTTGATATTTTAAACTATAATGTATTTTTGTCGTCGTTTTAGCACGTCGAATTAGACGAAAATTATTTTCCCTTTGTCAATGTAGATCCGATATGCGGCGCTGTACGAGAGCGTTTTCCTTGTGTACATAATAATGTAAATTTGTTCAGTTATTCAGCGTTGGGATTGACAGACCGATACACACTTTAATTTTATTTTGTTTCGAATAATTGTAAGAGTATCCTTATAATTGTTGCTTAAATGTATAATTTACTTGTGTATGGTCCTGGTACAAACACATGTTTTAAATGGATGTTTTTACTTACATAGAGTATGCATTCAATATATATACTCGTATCCTATTATTTATCCCACTGTGCGATTCGGTCTCCCGAAGAGACGATAGGCGTGGCTGCTTATATAGAAGCTTAAGAACGGAACTCGTGTAGGCAAACAGTATGCCTGGCGATCACAAAGTCTTTGTTTGTATTCATACTTTTGTGTATGTTTGATGACTAATTATATTGCTGTATTATGAGAATGTATGGACTTGTATGAAATATATTGTATGCTTGAACTTGTAATGAATATAAGGTATGTAAATGCGTGCGCATAGCAGATGTAATACACGGTATCAGTCAGTCGGTCTTTCGAAAACGTATGTTGTCTTATTTTGTTGTTTTGCTCTATCGGGAGCGGAGTAGTGACGGAAAGTGGAAATGGATATTGTAATACTGTATAACTTTGTTGATGAGCCCGTAGTGGCTGCAGATGGGGCAGATGAGGCTGGGAGCAAACAGAAGCAAGCCCTTTTTTCTAGAAGTTATTCGCCAACTCATACTGAACAACGAACATATCTTGACAATAAACATTGCAACAAACGCTCGAACGAAGCCAGATTTTTAACATTAAAGTTATTTATTTAATTTAAATAATTGTGCAATTCAAACCACACAAAATGTCAATGCAATATCTCCTTCCAAATAAAAGTTATTTAGCAGAAACATTTTTCTTTTTTTAGCAACATTTTAGTGAACTTGACCACACATTCCCAAAATAGAATCCTGTGTAAGGTCTCCATGCAAGCTTGCTATATACAAATTCTCATCAAGAATGGTCAATGTAAACTAAAGTTACTGAGCGGAAACTACCTGTCAGACGCAGCCCGCCCACCTGCCACCATACCACAATCTTATAACTAGTATTTTCAACTAAATTGAAAATCTTGTTAAAAATTCAGAGTTTTCTTCTAAATTGTTAAGTATCCCTTATTCTCATGGTAACGGCCCTTCTCATTGAATGGTGACTTAAACCATTCGACTAAACCCTCAAGAAGTGCAGGACAGTTGATGTTTTTCAATTTTTAGAACTTTTAATTTATTTACTGTTTATTAATGACAATTACGACGATCATTTTAATGATTTCAGGTTTTCATTGGAAAGTAGGTCATGATTACTCCCGGGTGTTGCTATAATTTTATAAATTACATAGGACATACTTATGTAGTTTGTTTATGGTGTATTAGTAGGTTTATAAAAAAGTTTATAAGCAGCTTATTTGTGAAGCAAATGTAACAATATTTACAGAATAATATGAGCAAGAGGTTCGTTTTACCATAAGGAAACTATTTTTAGAACAAGCACATGCGCATAGAAACACATCTTAGCAGCCAATCAGAAGGGCCGATATCATGAGAAACTTTGTACATGAAACACATCGATCTCCACGCAGAGTTGTCGTTCCATGCTCTCACATACAATCTCTGCCATCACAAGAAAATCCAGATTTGGTAGGATGCAATGTTTGGTGTTTAAGTATTATTATATGAAAAGAAGTAACATTTTCTTTTATATTTTGAAAAAAGTTTTTAAGTTTAGGTTCATAATACAAAATTGCATACATTAAAACAGGAACAATTCTATTTAAAAAAAAACCGTTGATACTGTAAGACGCCATTTTTATACCACGTGGCTAGGCTTTCATCGCGTAGTTGGTTATAACGGCAGGGATTTTATATAATTATAATATGATTCTCCGGCACTTTCTTCTTCGGCGTGTACACATCATTATCTTTGTCGTTGATACTGTAAGACGCCATTATTGTATCACGTGGGTGGCTCGGCTATCATCACGTGGTTGAGTATGACGGCAGGGATTTGATCCAGCTATGCTGGTTCCAGTCAAATCTCTGCGCGGAGGTTGGATACACATTACTACTGGGAGCTAAGTCTAGCGAGTATTATGTCAAAATGTTGCTGATTTTAATGCAGTTTTTGTTGTTATGACCAAGATTGCACTTTTAACTATCGATTGACACATAACACAGGGATGTTTTTAAAGAGTGTCACTTCAAATATTAAGAAGTATTCATTAATAGGGACGATACTACGGGTACACATGCTAAAATATAACGGCACTTGAATTCCGCCTTAAATTAAAACAGATTAACAGTACTGTTTGTGTCTTTGTATACATGTTTACTTACATTTCAGTGCCAGATTTCATTATTTGTTAAATGTCAAATACCACAATATTACGTTCAACCTTAAATTGTAACCTTGATCTTGGATCCGGGAACGTGATTCTTTGCGTAAAACACTCCGTCCCATAATGCTGATTACTTTGCCAAGTTATTTGAAAATGCATCCATATTTGACAACTTTATACTCAAGACAAAACTTGCCTAAATTTGACCATTGACCATGAATTTTGACATTGACCTTGGACAAGGTGACCTTGATCTTTTGCACAATGTCTAACCAAACTGGATGTGACTTTCGACACATTTTTACTTACATTTCAGCGCCTGGTTTCAGTTTTCTTTGGTCTCCGCTGGTCAATCTCGCCTCTAAAACTTCATTGAAGAAGTAATTTCCTAAAACTCTAGCAAGCTGTAAAGAAAACACAATTAAGAATACAACGAGCCGCGCTCTGGGAAACTGGGCTTAAGATATGTACACAATCTAAAGGGACGACACTTTCCGCTTGTAGGGTATTTTGCATTTAAAGGAAGTCTCTCTTTATTGAAAATCCAGATAAGGCGGAAGTGTCGTCCCTGATTAGTTGTTGTGGACTGCACAGGGTTAACTGGGATGACACTTTACGCACATGTGTTCAGCCAAGTTTTCCCTTTTTTAGCCAAGAAGGAGGCCCATTCAACACTGACGCTAGTTTGAGAGGAACGCAAGCTTTTCTAGATTGCATTTTAATATCATATCCAGCACGTTTTTTATGATACAATAGTGTTGAAATCTATTAAGGAGGGACAAAAAGAGCTCAAACAGTTTTCACATTGAAATATATTTGCGAAAAATGCAAAAAATTCAATGAAAGAAAACAATACAATGAAAATTGTGGGTAAAACAAAAACAACAACATGAGTACAATTTTGAAAAACACCATCATTTTATGTAAGTAGTAATGATTATATATTAAATACGTGCCCTGAGTCAACAAGAACTAAATAAAAAATTGGTTGTTTCTAACAACCTGACTGGCTCTAATTTGGTCGGGGATCAATTGCTTTATTTTGTTGGTTCTCCACATTGAGTATCCTTTCGCTATTATTTTATTACATTTCTAAAATTAACTTTCACATATAAAGAAGGATACACTACAAAGAGATAACAAATTGTATTTCATTGAAAATGATAAATAAGTTGACGAAAAAAATATATGCCAAATTTGTTTACCCTGTGATATTTTGTTTATGTCAGAGAAAGAAAAACATATCATATTTGTGTATGTTATTGAACAAGTTAAGGATTTGTTTTATAGTATTCAAACATGTTTACAGCTTACTTTCTAATGTTCTATACAATTTTTTATAAATCATAATATGAAATGACAACGAATGCAAAAATCTGGTAATAACATGCTTATAAAAAAAGCATAGATAATACATAAATACATTAAAGAAACTTTAAAACCGGAAATTTCTTTATATCAAATGACATCACTTGACACAAAATAACATTACGTAATTGGTAAGTCAAACACAAGAAGAGAATGGAAATGCTGAAACAGCTATATGACACATGTTTAATGTAAACATGTTCAGATGGTCATATTACATAGTAACAAGAGGGTATTAAGGCCCTTGGCTACTCATCTGAGACATGTAGAATCGAAACTTAAATGCCATGATCTAAAAAGATTTTATTTTTTTTAAAGAGTGTCATTAAAAGATCATTCGTGTGAATTTTCCTAAAATCTGTCAAAAGGTAAAGCAAAACAAGTTGAACAATTTAACGCACCTTACAAACTAACAGACGACTGACATCACAGTTTCATAAAAGCTCCCCAGAAGGACTATGAGATCAGGCGAGCTAAAAAGGCGTAACTTGTTATCAATTGGGTCCTGCTTACCAGAAGCTGTGAGGTCCCCAGTTGATAAATCTCCAGACTTTGTGTGCGGGAAATGTGAACACCGAGGTTTCTATGGATACCACAACAACTCCAGGCATATCAGCACACCCAGGTTGGTGGACATCCACTTGGGATCTGGAACGGTATGATTTTGTTCTATAACAACAATTTGTCCTTCTTTATAAAGTACGCGTTAAAAGGAACTTTCCCAATTGAGAAAAAAAAAATTCCCAATTGCTGCCCGAAACATTCCAAAAAGGAGGGAAAATTGCATCAATTTCTTCCAAAAGAGCATTACATGCAAGTGAACAGATAAAATTAGCGCTGAAACTGAAAATTTCATTAAAAGGTATGTAATAAATCATAAAGATCGGTTTGTGCAATTAAGTTCTGAGCAATTAAAAATATCCATAATTCCCAATCTGAAGATTTCACAATGCGCTTTTCTCAATTTCATGATTTTTCGCCCCAATTTTCATAATTGGCGCGTCACCGGTACTTTGATAAATCGTGGCCAATATGTCGCTGTATTAGACACGGCAAACGACTGAATTATAAATGTGGAAATGATACATGTATTTTGTTTGCCAAGAAAACCTTAACTCATTTATGTGAAGAAATGCATTCTTTACAAATACAGCAGTGAACTTCATCTATGAATGAACATGTAACAGGGTATTTGTTTAATGAACTGTATGAAGTTTGAATTAATTTATGTATGATGTTTGTCACAGACTTCAACATTTCACTAACATTGTTCAAGTGTGTTGATTTAGAATTTGAATATATCCTAAAAAAGCCAATTAAATTGATACCAGGTATTCCGATGTGTGTATTGATACGCCATACCATCTTAAATGACATCTATTCTCTTTAAATCACACAGCAGGGTGCCATTATACAAGGGTACACTACCCAAGATTTGGGGTTGGGCAAAATTAATAAAAAGGATTTCACTAGGACTTCTTAAAGAAACTATGTACACACCAAGGGCGCCGCAATCGCAGCATCTATCATTGCCGGGCAGCCTCAGTATTCTGTCAATGATTCCTTTGATAAGCTCTCGAACGTTCTCGTTGATCTTCATGGCCGACCCCGAGTCATGGCATGCCTTATTGAGGACATCCTCTTTGGCGTTGCTTAGCACAGATATCCACCTGCAGATATCCACATCATGGCATTTTAGATCAGAGTCCATATTAACCAACCAATTCTTAGACTAAAGTCTAAAAATAAACAATATTCTTGTGACTTTTTGTTCACATGGTACAATACAGTTTGATATGACATGAAACTCAATACCTGTAACTGCACAATTATCCATTTAGAATAATGTATTTGTTATGAAAATAAGCAAATTTGATAACATCTATATGTTTTTCTTGGTTTTAAGTCTGTTCTTTATTTTTATGTCTACGAATTGGTTGGTGAAAACCGGCCCTGAACTAGACCTTGTCACAGCTGCGATGAATACCATCCATACCCCACCAGATGTCGAATGTGGTAATATGAAGCAAGTTGTTTTAGAAATTGTAAGCTGACAATGGGGACTAACTTTTGTAATGTTTAACTTATGATGATAAATATCACACATGAACAACTTCATTACTAAAGCAAAAAGGCATGCACATCTGAATTGAATGTTGAAAGTCTTCAGGTGTAAGGGAATGTCTTTGTACACGTTTGTGTCAATGCAGAGATGGACAGATGTCTATGATGATAACGGTATACTCCCCCTTCTTATTTGCAACTGGGCATTAACTATGAGCCTCACCATGTCAAGCTTTCTTCAACTCACTGGATCACTTCAAGTAGACACATTCTAAAACCTAGTATTACTAATTAACAAAAGCCATTCAGTTGAAGACGGAATAACAAACGTATGCCTAAGACAGGAGATGTCATGCACTTTTTTGAGAGGTGTACAAGCAAAGCATGATTCCTTACGCTCATCAATTTTCCGTAATTATATTAATTCCCTTCAATCTTCAGCATGCCCTGTATTTTAGTAACCTTTTGATCACGAATACAAGATACTTATTGTACGATCTTTAAAAAGACAAGGCCCTGGACTTTGTTGTTCACTGAGACGTTAATCAAATGATACAAACTGTATTCCTCGTCTAAAAAAAAGATCCNTTGGTGTGACGTTGATCGTTGGGGTAGGGAGACGAGTGTTATACCCGATATGTCATCTTATGATGATAGACACTTGTTGCAAGATATTATAAACCAAACATATATTGCAAAGGTTATGGCTTGGGCAGCAACATTTTCCCAGACGCACTGAAGTAAAGACATCCGAACAGACAGACAGGTGGACGGTGCAACTGATATATGCCACCTTCTTCGAAGGGGGGCATAAGCAAAGTTGGAAAAGATGGCATAACTTTACGTAATTCTTATTATAAGATTTTAAAAAATCGCCCATGCACAACTGCATTTCCTATTTAAGTTTACACTTACCATGACTAGAGTCCAGATCAAAACACTTCCTCCCTCTATCCCCAAAAACAAGTTTAACTTGACAAGTGAGAAGGTTTAAACGCACAGGTTCTTTGGACTCCTACAAATCAATCGGAAACAGCAATTTATATGTTATCTAACTTTTGTAAATAATTGTAATTTAGGCATTGTAAAAGTATAATTGAAAATGACAAAAATCATCTAATGCTTTAATTTATAATTATATAACAAAAGGGACAATATGGCCTTAGATATGCCAAGATGGTCCTAGATCGCTCACCGTCAACTGTCATGTTCAAACAATCTGTGTGAAGAATCACAATCTGATGTCACAAACCAAATATTAAAGCTGTGTGGTTAAACGTTTAAGAGAGGTTTTTTGTGTATTTAGCTTCATAATTTAATATAGAAATATTTAACCACTGTAAACAAAGACAGGGCTTATTTTGACCCCAGTGGCATGATTTGAACACACTAAGCAGACGGCAAGTGTTTTATAAACCATGCCAAAAATAAGATTCATTCAGAAAAGACTTAAACGTTATTTAAAGATAAAATGTGATAAGAATTTGACCCCAGGGGCATTATTTAAACAAATGTTGCAGAGTACAATTATCTGTTGTCACATACCAAATATCAAAGCTTTAGGCTCAGTGGTTTAAATATTGTTTAAACTATTTGTGCAATATATATAACTGAATATAAATAATGTGAGACTTAAGGCTTGACCAGTATGGCCCACAGGTGGATATTTGGAACAAAATTTGTATAGAACCATCATACAATGTTTCACAGTCACCAAACATTAAACAAGTCTGCAAAAATCTTGTTACACCTGGGGAGAGGAAAGTTTTATTGAAAAGGGTACGATGTAAACAAACTTTGTAAGGGGCAACCAGACGATGTAATTTAAACTAGAACAAGAGAGCCTTAAGTCTAAGCTTGCTCACCTAAGACTTGCATCCCCTTATGTCCATGTTTGTTCAACTGACTGCAACCATTTTCAAACTCAGCAGAGATATGATAACAAAAAGTAACCCCCTATGGCATGATTTTAACAATCTTAGTAGATAACCACCATACAATGTTATATGTCGAACACGAAACCTCTGGGTTTTGCAATTGCAGAGACGATTTTGACTATATAGACATAAGGAAAACAAGTTACCCCCCAAGCAAGGGCCAATGTCTATCCTAGAGGCACGATTTGAACAATATTGATAGGAGACCACCATTTAAAGGAGGACAGTCATTTGTATAACGAAAAATGCTATTGTATAAATAAATATATGCTAGGAAGATTGAAATCATCAACAAAACATTTTGATAATAAACAACGATGCTTTAGTTGATAGGTATTTCCGCAACCCATTTTGGTGGTAAGGTATACTCATCCCAACGCGTATGACAAGGAGACTCGGTCCTTGGTATTACGCATTGGAGCTTGAACACTTCGCGCTGAACGTCAGCTTTAACAATCAATATCGAGCTATGTTGTTATTGTTTTCGTTTTCTTTAAGTTAAATTGAAACTATAAAGGCTTTTTATTTTTTCTGACATTGCGCGACAACAATCTAAATGTACTTATGTTACTAGAAACGTGGAAATAAATCATTATTATTAATATACATGTATGTAGTTTTCAAATGCCCTCAATTTTATAAGCATGTATGCATTAATGGATTGGTTACAAAAAAAGGTATATGCAATTTTCGCTTATTATTAAGGACTAATATGTGAATCAGAAGAACAGCTATAAACAAGACATGTACTTTTCAACTTATAAATAAATCAGGCTATGGGTCACTCACCAAAAATATTGAAAGTGTCAAAAATATTATGTGGGCTTGCCAGTATCAACCATATTTCCTCAACTTCACAACAATGAAGTATTTGAACTTTTTATACTGATATTTAACCCAAATAAATAAATGTTTACGACACAGGCTATTAACATACATTTTAAAGAACAATTAAAGGGCACACTGGCTAATCAGGGACAAAATTTCCGGGCTAAAGGGATTTTGGTTTAGAAGAGACTTTATATAAACATAAATTTCCAAAAAAAAACGAAAGTGTTGTCCGTGATTAGCCTGTGTGTCCTTTAGAAGGCTAATCTAGGACGAAACTTTAAGCACACGCATTAAGCCCAGTTTTCCGAGAACAAGGCTCACTTGCATCAGAATGGCTGATCAATAATTGAGAATGTTCATACTACTGGGCCCTGGGCACAGAACTGATCAACTTACATCAGAATGACTGATCAACATGATTCCATCCTTGATTTTACACTTGCGTTTCTGCCACATCCCCTTCAGCATGCCTTCGCTCTTTTTCAGGAGATAGCCCTCCTTGGTCGAGCCGTGTTTCTTGTTTCCCTGCAGCTGACGAAGCCGGTTAGCCAACGCGAACGCACTAGGAGAGATGGGCTGAAATGTCGTCATTGACCGTTATATTCCACTGTGTGCAACACTCAAGCAAGTTGTTCAGTGAAGATTGTAATCCATCTGCGGATTCTGAGATTAATACTGCTTCGTCGGCGAATAATAGAAGATAAATTGATAATTGATCAATAGTAAATACCCGCATTTATATCATCTTGTAAGTGCAACTTGCACCCCCTAATGAATAACGTAGCAAAACAAAATTACCTAGATTTAGAGAGAGTAAGTTGGTTCCTCTTTCCTAGTTCCTTATTCCTTATTCGAAGAAGCCATAAGGAACAGTTTATTATTCCTTATTCAAGCTGAACATATTTGATATAAGGTTTTTA
>VMBQ01012798.1:0-18821 GCA_007657795.1 Dreissena rostriformis
ATAACTATCTTGCGAATAAGTTTGTTATTTATAGTTTAAATAAAGAAGCATATAGAAGCACAGTTAAGTGCTAACTGGAAACATGATGCAAATGGCTGAGGTACGAGGTTCCCAGCGGATCGTTATGAATGCGCGATACATATCTACATGGTGCCAAAGGCGAACCTGAAATTGTATAGGCCCCCAATGCTCCACCGTATGTAGTCCTCTAATACCGCCGTGACTGAAAAATAGTAATACACTTGTGCGCATTTGCCATTTGGGATCAGCTGAAAGCACCTATGTAACTCCATCCAATCTTTATAGGTGCCTCACGGCGGTAGGAAATATACCTTTCTGTTTTAATTAAACACACAAGGCAAATATAGTGCATGCTCTTTGGGGTCCGCTTTGTGGGGTGGGAGGCTAACCTTGTTTCCACTAATCCGTCTTGCACAACTGTTAAGTTCTGATCCTTTTTTTTTGTTCTTTTTTGTACAAGTTGACTTTTAATTCAATATGTGGTACATTCAATCGTGTTCGTTAAAATAATTTTTAAATATAACGAATAAATAGTTATTTCAGATTTGGGAAACTTCGATCATTTCATACCATCATTAACTTGGGAAATCACTTTTTTATCGTAGAAAAGATAACGCAAAACAGTTTGGCTGACATGGATGCCATATGTTTTGCTATAAAATAAATAATAGATAATAGTAGAAGAAAGTCTGTTTTCGCACAAATATTTGATTTTTAGCATGCTTATATACACCTGGCCCTGACATTTGACTATACTTTGAAACAAATTTTGGTTTATTATTAGTTTACAATCTTAAAATTGAAATAAATCACGATTTGCCTGGTCTACTGTTGATTTAATAGGTTACACAACACTATCAAGTGACGCTTACTTCCCAATTGTATTGGATATTTTACACATAACGTATGCATATAATTCTCTTTGTACTCGACACTTATCTCGAATTTGTATGTTTTACTTATTTAAAATATCATGTGTGTTTTTTTTCCATGAAACTATTGTACCAGAAATAACAGATCAAGTTATAACATGGCATATTGTCCTTCATTCCATCAAACTGTACCTTTTTGGAAACTATGCACCTATATGTCTCATGTTTATAGATTATCTCTATCGCCGAGAGTCGACGCTTTCAGTGCTTTTATTAGTGTAGTGTTGGATTTTAAATGGTTTAGGTGAGAAATAAAGGCACACACTAAATAGTCGGTATTATTACTATCCAACCCTTACCAAAATTATAAATATGTCTTACATTTTAGTAAGAACCATTCATTAGTAATACATATTATTAACAAGTCTACTTTTTTTGTTCATCTTTGAAACTGTAATCCTTATTTTGTTATACAATTCAATTTATTATGCAAGTGTTAGACAATAGTTATATATACCTGTCCAACCGTATGCATAACAATTCCCTCAAAAGCATCAAACATTCGCCAACATTGACGCCTTAACCACGTGCTGCACGCGTCAACGTTAATTAATGTCCCATTGTCAGTATTCGCAGACTTTCCGAGTGACGGACTAGAGAGAGTTCGATTTCCATTCCTGTCGTAAATGAGTAA
Organism: Dreissena rostriformis; assembly: GCA_007657795.1. Lineage (NCBI taxonomy): Eukaryota > Metazoa > Mollusca > Bivalvia > Myida > Dreissenidae > Dreissena > Dreissena rostriformis. The sequence continues at coordinate 1,588 of VMBQ01012798.1, forward strand.
CCAGCAATTGTATAAATACGCCGGAATTATTTACTGGCTGTAGTTTAATCGCAAACATGTGCGATGCGTTGTGCGGCTGAGAATACAGATGACAAAAAAGTAGTGAAATCACGATATGTATACATTGCATGTGGCAGAATAAATGTTTGAATATGATTACTGTATGTATAATCATAAGACGATGTCAGTTCCATAGATAAGGAGGCTGACATCTTGCCGATCACGTGACCCGCCGCAATTACGGTGCTCTCAGACTTCCAGATATCAGTAACAGCACCGGCAGCATCGATAAAGCATTGTTTTATTTTTAATATACAAACGCCCGTTTACTATATTCACAATGGCATCGGACACAACTATCGGTAAGTAGATGGTNATGTTGATTTAAATTTCAGAATTGCTTTTACAACTATAACTTTTGTCATCATTAAAACAGGTTCAATGTAACCGTCGGTAGCCCGTATGTAATCCGGAAGTGATCTGGACAACATGGCGGCGAAGGGTGAGCGTCAACTTTTTAACGATCATTTATTATTTCTTTTTCGTATAGATTGGTTGATACGAGTGATTCGATACTTCAATGAAACCATCAAAGTATGGTGTATAACATGCAATAAAATTGGCAACGCGGTATTTGTTAATGGTACACTAAACTACTTCATTATTATTAAGCCGGTTAGATGTTTTGCCACGTCGGCACATGTGTTGTGTTTAGTGTTTTGAGTTGAATTGAACCTGTGTTTAAAACAGTGTTAGAAAGTGATTGAACAGCAGTTTTGAGATAATTGATTACTGTTTTTTTAGTATCATTTGTAATGTAATATATTGTGCTATTGCACGATTATTAAAAAATCAGCGAAGACCTCACTATTCAAGGCTGCAACCAAAACTAAGCCTTCAATCTGAATACATCTGGAAATCTATGATAATTTTCTTGCATTTAACAGAACTGTAATGTTAATATTACTTGTTTGACTGACATTGCAAAGTTATTGTCAGTCAGACAAAAATATGATGGTCTGACAAAAATTTGGGTGCTGTCAGACACAACATCAGACAAGAAATTTGAAATGTGCATGTGTAACAATCATGCATATCCAAATGTCTGACAAGATTCTTATGTCATCAGACAATGTGTCTTCTTATGTTTTGCAGTGTATGTTTGATAATTTGTGCATGTCTAATTTCAGCTTTTGTTGATTACCAGTAAAAACAACCAAACTCCCTAAAATGTCAAACTATGGTTCTTTTTTTTAAATAGATTTAAATCCCTGATTATGTTTTTTTTATTGATAATAGTTTTACAAAAATGTGCTGTTTCTTTTACAGGAACAACAATCTTGTATCTATTTGCGGCGGCAGTGTTGGGTCAAGCGTTGACCCCATCTACATTTCTGACCACTGTGGACAAGGAACGGCTGCGTGCAGTATTTGAGGCTGCGCAACCATACACAGATGCTGCAAATGCTCATTATTCCATTTTGGGCCTTAAATTATTAGGAGCCACAATCGCAAAAGAACAGGTTTGTTAGCTGCCTACATAATTGTGAATGATGCTGAAATATAATATGACCAGTTTATTAGTTCCTTATTTCGAGTTTTGTAGTGTTGAAAAAAATAATGATTTTCTGTAATTTATCCAGAATGATAGTAAAAGTCTTTACACTATCATCTGAATAATATATTTTGTCTGCAACCATTTTTATTTGTTTTTTTTCCCTATGATGTCTGTAAAAAAAACTGTTTTCTTTCTCTAGGATGTCTGTAAAAGCGTCACTTCAACACTTAAATCAGACAGTGTGGAGTCCTGGTTCCACGCGTCTAAAGCAGCTGCTGCTCTCTCTGGCTGCAAGCTTGCTGTGGGTAATGCAGATAAGCTTCTCAATGATGCTGTTGCAGCTGGTGGAAGCGTGGCAGCTATTTACCATGCCTTCTTCGCCCTGAAAAACCTTGGGCTTCCAGGTAATTTGCACAGATTGCTTTATTTTGTTTCTATTTTGGATTTAAATGAGTCAACATAATAGACATTCAAGTGTTTTTTTTTTATAACTCTCGGGAGAAGGGGCCCTAGTCTATAAATTGGGAAGACATAGCTTGTTAGAAACCAAACTTTGGGATAACTTTCACATGATGTAACTGTAAGGGGTATGACATTTCCATGGGTAAGTGTCACGTTGGTTGAAAACCACGTGAATTTAGAAAAAAAGACTTCTGAGGGGATGTAGCATAATTTCAGCTTCAGCTATAGAATATATACAGTCCTGATGTTGCTTTAAATTGTAGCTGATCCTGCGGACAACTTATGTTATTCAAATAGGTTTCTTTTTATGTCCACCAGTATATACTGGGGGACATATTGTTTTTGCCCTGTCTGTCTGTTGGTTTGCGCCAACTTTAACATTGGCCATAACTTTTTCAATATTGAAGATAGCAACTTAATATTTGGCATGCATGTGTATCTCATGGAGCTGCACATTTTGAGTGGTGAAAGGTCAAGGTCATCCTTCAAGGTCAAAGGTCAAATTTATGGGTCAAAATCGCTCAAAAGTGGACATAGTGTTTCACAAACACATCTTGTTTTAAGTTTGTCAAAGTAATGCACTAAGCAAAGCGTAGGAAAACTCTATAAAGAAGGCTTGTATGTATTTCATAATTTCTTTTTCAGTTGACAATGCAAAAATTACTGCAGCTCTTTCTGAGGCTTTGAAATCGGATGATTCACCTCTCAGGTAGTGTATATACAAATATTTAAATATATTTATATTACATATATTGTATATGTTTTATATTAAATTACTGTATTGTTCATACAATTTTAAGTAAAAACTGTGGATAAAAATTAAACCTATACATGTAACTTATTATGGAACAACCCAACAAAATGTGAACTCACTTTGATTTGCAAATACTCACCATCTTAGCACTGTGAAATTACAGGCTGAAATATTCTTCAAGTCAATGCTTAATGCATTAGTCTGTCTAGAAGATTATTTGAGCCTCACTATGGGAAAACTGTGCTTAATGCATGCACACTGTAAATAAAGTGTTATCTCAGATAAGCCTGTGCAGTTCACACAGGCTCATCAAAGCCGACACTTTCCGCATAAACTGGATTTTCATTTAAAAGAGGCTCCTTAAATGAAACATTCTGTAAAAGTCCCTGATAAGCCTGTGCGTACTGCTGAAGGCACATGCATAAAGCCCAGTTTGCCCAGAACTTGGCTCATTTTGGAATGGTTGGATATCTGTCTGGTCAGTGATGGTCAGTCATTGTGTGGCATTATCCATTGCAGCCACAGCTATGCATTCCACGTTGCCTCAGAGATTGGTGGTGCCGAGCTGGGCAAGTACTTTGACCTGATTGAGGACATCATAGCGCAGGCTGATGAAGTGGATGGTGTCTATCTACAGGTAAATGGATGGCAAGGGAGGAGGACACATAAGCCTATGTTTAACGCTTTTCGACTCAGAAGCAAAGTGAAAATGGCTATATGCAACCAGCATAAAACCAGAACAGCCTACGAGTAACTCGCAGTCTGTTCAGGTTGCATGCTGTTTGCGGGTCGTCTGTATCTTGGGGTTAAAAACGAAGCCTTTAAAACTTGAATCTATTAAGAAAGGTCTTTAATTAATTTGATTTTGTAATGGACTACAAACAGGTCTAAATGCATATCTGAACGTTAAAAGGTTAAAATTATTCCCTCAAAAATAAATTCTACTATATGTTGCTTACTTTAAATGAGCCTTTTGATATATTGACATCTTTGTAATTTCTATAACATAACGAAGTGATATTCTTCAGAAGACTTTATGAATCTGTCATAAACCGATCGTTCATGTAATAGAACCAGAATGTATCATATAGCTTAAAGGAATTAATTAAAAATAAATGTAAAACATTTTTGTTACATTCTCTTTGAGAGAGGTCTCAACTCTGTAATGATATTTATTTTTCGTGTAATGTGCTTATGACAAATGATTTTCTTATCTGCAATTTTGATGATATGTATGTATTAAATCTATTTAAATCCACTTCTAACCACATCAAATTACTCTTTTTTATTTGTTTTTAGTTTGAAGGAGGTCTATCTGCTACTGCAGCAATCCTCGAGAGTGCATACAAGTTGGCTGGAAAGCATGGAAAGGCTCCAACCATATCTGAGGTGAGAAGATAACACAAACTGCAGGCAGATAACACAAACTGCAGGCAGATAACACAAACTCCAAGCAGATAACTCAAACTCCAAGCAGATAACTCAAACTCCTAACAGATAACACAAACTCCAAGCAGATAACTCAAACTCCAAGCAGATAACTCAAACTCCTAACAGATAACTCAAACTCCAAGCAGATAACTCAAACTCTTAACAGATAACTCAAACTCCTAACAGATAACTCAAACTCCTAACAGATAACTCAAACTCCTAACAGATAACACAAACTCCATGCAGATAATAAAAACTCCAAGCAGATAACTCAAACTCCTAACAGATAACTCAAACTCCTAACAGATAACAAAAACTGCGTTTAGATAACACAAACTCTATGCAGATAACACAAACTCTATGCAGATAACACAAACTTCATGCAGATAACACAAACTTCATGCAGATAACACAAACTCTATGCAGTGGTCATCCATACCTGGCAGTCTACAGTAGCGTATGTTTTCTTGCCTAAACAATAGTTTCTATCTACAATTGAAACAAGCAGTTTCACTTTATTTGTATTTCTTCGATCGTAATTGGTAAATGATGCTGCTTCTAACTTCAGTTTTAATAAATTTCTTTTAATAATCATTAAATTATAGTCAAACTGACATTAAATTTGTACATGTTCCATTTACAACTATGTCAACACTCAACAACGTTTATAATATAATGATTAACAAGGTTTGCATTTTATACATCTGTGTATTATTTTCGTCCTTATTTCAGGACAAAGTGCTGAAGTTTGCCAACTATTTGCTGAGCAGGAAACACGTCCAGCGCCTGAAGTCTGCCTACGAGCTACTGGCCGCTGCCTCCATCTTGTCCAACAACAAGGTACCCAGATTTAACTTTAAACCTATTTATTTAAGCTTGATTGCATTAAAGGCCTGATGCTTATTGAAACACTCTCTAGTGAGTTTCCTTGGTAGAACCAGTACTTGTCGTCTTTTGGGGAGATCTTAAGATCACTCCCACAATGTGGAGCAAACTTGTGACCTCCTTGTGGCCAGGCAGACACCAAATCCACTACGCCACAGTGACCAAGATTTGAGTGGATGCATCTTCCTAAGCTTTATCACAAGCAATCTGCAATTATTTTAAACCTATGTTTTTTAGCTCGATTGCATTGAAAGCCTAAGGCGTATGAAAAACTCTCTTCAGTTTGTTTGCTGGGTTGAACCAGAACCGGTGTCTTTGGGGGAGATCTAAAGATCGCTGAAACAGTGGGGGTCAAATCGGAGACCTCCCAGTCGCTAGCCAGACACCATATTTTTTGCCTTCCAGACAGAAAGTGTCGTCCCTTGCACAGGCTAATCTGGGAGGACACTTTATGCACATGCAATAAGCCCAGCTTTCCCAGAAAGAGGCTCATTTAACTTTGTGTGCTTGGGACTGGTATTGTTTATATGGCAGTATAGCAGTGGTTTCATATTTCATGTTTGATTTATAAATACTTATATTTTTTACTTTCAGTTCCACATCCCAATCTGTGTGACCCTGTCCAGCTCCATTGCTGTGAGCCAGTCCAAGCCAACTGTCCAGGTGAGTGGTACTAGAGGGTACATATTTCCACATGTGTTAGTGTTATGTGAAATTGATTCAAAGTTTCATCCAATCATTGTGCTCATTTTTAACTATCAACAAAATAGACATAGTGTAAGCTGTGGTTAAAATTTATAGTTACAGGTTTGCAAAAACTACATTGTGTGAAGAATATGAACGAAGTAAAATAAAATATCTTTAAGTGTTTTATGCTGTTAAAAAATAAAGAAAACATAAATAAAAATTGTATAATTATGTCAACACAATTTATATATGTTAACTGTCAATATATCAAGTATTCTATTTCAAGTGTTATGAGAAAAACTTCAAAAGTAAGTGTCTGGAGTAAAGAAAGTTTAATAGAGAAATTGCAGGCTGCTGCTCTCTTTTCCATTTTTGCTTATCCCCTTCTGTCCCTCTTGTCAACATAGAAAGAAGAAAACTGTACACACACTTATAATTGTTACTTTTTGTTTGCAAAAAACAACACTAATTTTAGTAAAACAACGCGAATTTTCCCAATCCAAAGTGCCTCAGTCCCATTTCCAAATTGGTGAAAAAAAATCACTGTCTATAGAAGTTCAAACTTCCCATATCTCGTCTCTATGGTGACAGGTGCGTGTGTCAGACATGCTTGGAGGCAGCCTGGGCAAGACAACTGTGACGGCAGACAGTGCCAAGAACCTCGGGGACCAGTCTGTGGTCGTCAACAAGAAACAGTTCAAAGACACCGGCGATGAGTAAAACTAAACGTTTTAACCTTGAAGCTTTTGTATTATTGTGTTAGTGTTACTGGTAGCCAAAATAGCAAATTACTACTTAAATCTCAAATTGGCTTCTATAAATCTCAAATTGTCTACTAAAATGTCAAATTGGCTTCTAAAATCTCAAATAGGCTACTAGTATATGTTCATTAATTGTAGATAAAGCACATTTTCATACTTCCTAAGGTAGTTTTATCTCAAACATGCATTTTGGTTTCTAATTTAGTTTTCTTAGCGCTAATCTTGTATTATTCCCAATAACATGGTGTTGTCAATTAGATTCCAGTACTGAATACAACAATAAGCTGCTAAAATGTATTAAAAGTTTCATAGGTTTGTTTTGAAGCTTTAATAAAATTTATGAATGGTTTCATAGGTTTGTTTTGAAGCTTTAATAGAGTTAAATTAGAGCCTGCAAATGTTTTAACAGCGAAAGTATTTGCTGTTTAAAACAAATTAAGTTGCACTTAGTTGCATTTGCATATCAGTTTCAATTTGTCAATTTCTGCAGGTCCCTGTTTGAGATGGACTTTATGGCCAACAAGCCGTCCAGCGGGTTCTACAAGGTCACTGTCAGTGTGACCCCTGCCAAGGCAGACGCCCGCATCATTGGCACCTCAGGCGCCGCAGTAACTGTCAAGGTGACCACCCAGGTCAGCCTGGAAAACGTGGAGATAGGGGTCGCCGACAAGGATCAGGCTTCCGCTCCTAAACCAGTCAGGTAGTGGCGGCTGATGAATTGTAGAGATTTAACCCTTTGAGCGCTGGAACCGGATTTTGAAGGCCTTTGCAAACAGTTTGGATCCAGATGAGACGCCACAGAACGTGGCGTCTCATCAGGATCCAAACTGTTTGCTATTCTGATAGTGGTCTTTGAAAAAAAGTTAAGAAAATGTTGATTTTAGAAATTCAGCAGACGACATTTTAGCAGACGACAAATTTCCCAGCATGCAAAGGGTGAACCCTTTACCACTCAGATAGGCATTTTGACCCATTTGCAGTCCCTTACAAAATCTTTTTGAATAAGAGGCCTTTCTTAATAGATTCAAGTTTTAAAGTCTTCATTTCCAAACCTAAGATACTGATGAGCAGCAGACAGCATAACACCTAAACAGACTGCGAGTTACTTTTATGCTGGTTGCATATGTCCATTTTTAGTTTTGAGCGGGAAAAGATTAAGCTCACCTGTCTGCTTTTGTGGTCGTTACCTATTGTAAACAATAAATGTTAATTACAGCATGCTTTAAATAAACCAAGCTTTGTATGAATGGCGTTTGGTTGGTCCTCTTACAAAAAATGATTTGATACATGCAAAAATGGGTATCTTGAAAACAGTGTGCATTGATCAGGGAAATATTTTCTTGTGGCACTGTTGATTGGGACAGTGAGCTTGTGTAAGGATGCAATTTTCGGAATTTGAAGGTCCCTGGTTCAATGCCCGCTCAGACCAGGGAATTTTTCTGAGCAAAACAATAATCCCACGCTTGCTCATCTCCACGTAGGAGTATAAATGGGCACATGTGAGGGAAATAAGCCAATTTGCCGTTGCTGCATACTGCGCCTTCTGTAAACGGACGACTTATATCCCAGTGATTGCGGAGAGTTAATGTGGAAGTTGGCTGAAGATGAGGCTATTATCAATATCAGACTATAAACCCATGCTGTTACCTTTACCTTAATTCTTATATTTTTCTCCAATGCAGGGTGCAGCACCCACAGAAGGTAGGCCAGGTGCTGGAGGCCGACTTCCACCAGAAGGTGATCATGAAGTTCTCGCTGGCCGACAAGACGCAGGGCGGCGCAGGCTCGTTCAAGGCCCACCAGACGTTCGTCAAGCTGACCAACCTGGAGAGCAAGCAGGAGATCATCTTTGTGGCAGAGACCGACAGCAGCAGCAACTACAAGTTTGAGCTGGTACGGGTTTTTCACCATTTTGTGTGTGAATGGGGCTGGTGCTGTTTCAATTATGAAAAACCGGACCCTATCCCATACATATGAGCCGTGCTTTGAAAAAACTGGGCTTAATGTGTCATACCAGATAAGCCGCCACAGTCCACACAGATAAATTTATCAGGAATGACACTGAATTTTCGATTAGAAGATACTTTTTTTAAACGTAAAATTACAAACTTTGTTATACAAGGATAAAAGGTTAACAGAAGTTATTCAGTATTTTGCCATTGGATAAATGATGCCAAGCATTATCTCAATTAGAAATTTAAGACAATTGATGCTTATAACCACAAAATGGAAAGCATTGTATATAAGTCTGGTGGCCCATTTCAGAATGTGGGTGGCAGTGGCAAGGACTTTGGCTACAAGACTGGCAAGTACAGCATGGAGCTGGTGATAGGAGACGCCGTCATTGAGAACCCCATAGCCTGGACTGTGGTAAGACTGGGGGCTAGCCATTATAAGTCAGGGGGGGGATTGAGAACCCCATAGCCTGGACTGTGGTAAGACTGGGGGCTAGCCATTATAAGTCAGGGAGGGCATTGAGAACCCCATAGCCTGGACTGTGGTAAGACTGGGGGCTAGCCATAATAAGTCAGGGGGGGCAATGGCTTTTACATCCATTTGTGCCATTTTGTAAGAGTGGGCTCTATCATTAGGGTGAGGGACAACCATAACATTGGTAGTGCTAAGACTGGGCTCTATCTTTAAGGCTCCTTTTGTACATTCTTAACATAAGTTCCTAAGGCTCAACATTTTATTTTCCTAGGTAAATATTTTTTCTAGAATGCCATTTTTACTAAGCTTTAAAAAAAGAAGGAATATTGTGTTGTATTAAGGCATATTGTGTAATATTGATTCTGTGTATTTCTTTATAAAATGAACCAAAACAAATAACAGGAATAGAGGTATAGTTTAATCATATTTATTTCTTTTGGCAAATACAGTGTACATCAATCATGCACAATACCTTCATTTTATCATACCAACTTCTGCTTACATTTGTTTTCTGTGACAGGCTGATGTTCACCTGACGTTCCCAGAAGGACCAACAGCAACTGAGAAGCCTGACCAGTATGCCAAGAAACCTGAAATCAAGGTAGGGCTGNATTATAAGTCAGGGGGGCATTGAGAACCCCATAGCCTGGACTGTGGTAAGACTGGGGGCTAGCCATTATAAGTCAGGGAGGGCATTGAGAACCCCATAGCCTGGACTGTGGTAAGACTGGGGGCTAGCCATAATAAGTCAGGGGGGGCAATGGCTTTTACATCCATTTGTGCCATTTTGTAAGAGTGGGCTCTATCATTAGGGTGAGGGACAACCATAACATTGGTAGTGCTAAGACTGGGCTCTATCTTTAAGGCTCCTTTTGTACATTCTTAACATAAGTTCCTAAGGCTCAACATTTTATTTTCCTAGGTAAATATTTTTTCTAGAATGCCATTTTTACTAAGCTTTAAAAAAAAGAAGGAATATTGTGTTGTATTAAGGCATATTGTGTAATATTGATTCTGTGTATTTCTTTATAAAATGAACCAAAACAAATAACAGGAATAGAGGTATAGTTTAATCATATTTATTTCTTTTGGCAAATACAGTGTACATCAATCATGCACAATACCTTCATTTTATCATACCAACTTCTGCTTACATTTGTTTTCTGTGACAGGCTGATGTTCACCTGACGTTCCCAGAAGGACCAACAGCAACTGAGAAGCCTGACCAGTATGCCAAGAAACCTGAAATCAAGGTAGGGCTGTTAGAGAGTAAAGCATGATCAGGGAAAACTGGGCTTTATTCATGTGCGTTAAGTGTTGTCCTAGATTAGCGTGTGCAGTCCCCACAGGCTAATGAGGGACAACACTTTAAGCGTTTATGGAATTTTTCGTTTAAGAAAGTCTCTTCTTAGCGAAAATCCAGTTCAGGCCGAAAGAGTGGTCCCTAATAAGCTTTGCAGACTATAGAGGCTTATCTGGGATGACTTCTTACGCACATGCCAGGTTTCAGGCCTTTTTCTGTCTATTTGGGGAAAAAGTACCTAGCAAAATGGGGATTTTTCGAGTCACGAAATCTTCCAAATGGNGCATATTTGGCATGGGGAATGGGTCCGACTATCGGACCCGTGAGATAGGCAGAAAAAGGCCTGGGTTTTCCCAGAATGAGGCTAAAATATTGAATGCACTGTTTTCCTTATTACAAAATGTATAAAAATAGATGTTTGAAACAAAAAAGGATTGCTGCTGGCCTGTATTACTACTTCGGTGTTGTTTTGCTCCACCACTATTTGAAGGCTCTTGGCAAAAATTACAAACAGCCAAACATGTCAACACCCTGCAATTGTTCATCTATGCATTCTTCCAGTCTTCTCTAAAAAATAAATTGGTAATCCTTGTATAAAAATAGATGAAAGTGCAAGTTCTGAGTTCAGTGATTGGTCATGAAACTTTGTCTATAGCCATTCTCTAATAAGAGTAGGGCAGTTGTCATTTACTGGCGTATGTGCAGTAAAAACTGGTAAACCAGCAAACTCGGGGAAAAGAGTGAGTAGGTTAAATGAACGCGCTGATATGACTGAAAAACTGTTAAAAAAACAGCTGATCCCAATTTAAAAAACAATTCAAAGACACTATGAATAACATTGCAGATACACAAATCTGTTTTGTTAGAGCGTGCAGTGGTGTAATGGATACGGTGTCCACCTTGCAAAAGGAGTTCATGGATTCGATGCTCACTGTAGGAGCATTCTTTAGATCTCCCCCAGACACTAAATACTGCTTCTACCCAGGAAACAGGCTCGAGAGCCTTTCAATACAGGGCTTTTTTTTCCTGACTTTGTGAAGCAGCCCTGGCCCCCTCACTTTGTGAAAAAATGAGTCGCGAACTTTTCAAAATTGTGAAAAAAATGAGTTGCGAACTTTTCAAAATTGTGAATAAGCCTTAGACTTGCGATTCAATCCAGGCCTGATTCAATCAAGCTAAAATATTTAGGTTTAAACTAATTATGCTGTCTTTCTACTTCAGCACATGTTCCGTGAGCCAGAGAAGAGGCCTTCTGGAAGTGTTTCCATGGCGTTCACTGTCCTAGTGCTGGTTCCCATAGCCATCCTCTTCCTCTGCGTAAGTACTCTACTGGGAAATGGGTCTTAATGCAGTCTGCACAGGCTAATCAGCGATACACTTTCAGCCTAAACTGGATGTTGGTTTATAAGAGACTTTCTTTAAATGAAAATTTCCATAAAATCGGAAAGTGTCGTCCGAATTTTGGACGACACTTTAAGCACATGCATTTAGCTCCGCTTTCCCCGAGCGCGGCTTATTTACAAGAAAAAAAATATTTATGTGTAGTTACTGTTATAATTGGGACTTTAAGAAATAGACAAAGGATTAACTAACTAGACTGGTTGAAAACTGTCTGTGACCTGGTCTAGATATTATGCTAGGTTGGCGCTTATTAATCTGAACGAGTAGTGAAAAATCGTGTTTCTTAGAATGTTAGCTCAGAATGTTTGAAAATCTGCTTCATTTAAAAATAATATTCGTAAATTTGAGTACCCAATTTGAGAATTCAGTAGTCATTAGCTATTTCGGCTAGTGGTAACGCTAACATAGTATGATGCCTTTAACCAGCCTCTTGAAGTTTGAATGGATTGCATTAATGTCCCGGTGTTTATGATTGTAGTGGATGAAGATCGGAGTGAACGTTGCCAACTTCCCATTCTCCGTCAGCGCCATTGGATTCCACATGTGTCTGGCTGGTGAGTCAATGCTTACAGTGCGTGTTTCAAAGTTTATGAGGTCCGTCCACGCATGAGGCTGTATTATGTGAGGACCCAGCGTGTGTCCCAGCACTCCTGCCTAATTAACTTAATTTGGCTCACGAAAGTTGGGACAAATTTTGAATTATTGTTGCATTTTCCGGCTTTTTGATTTTTTCAAGAAGATATTCAATGTTTATGTGGTCTTGTTCTGTTGGGAGAAACCCCACCTGTCAAGTATGGCGACCATGCTTACAGTTAAAAATGCAAGTCTCTAAACTTCCTTAAGCTAAATGTACAGCAGAACATAGACAACAATCTTATTTTGGCTGTTTTGTTATGATTTGTTTATAAAAGGGGTAGCCAAATACAAAAACTCTTAAACTAACTGCAAAATCATTTGTGTTGGTTTTTGATTTTTCAAAAAATGACTTCCGTGGGCACATAAATTAAAGGATTTCTGATTTTGGGGAAATAATAGAATTTATGTCAGTCATTTTCTGATGCATTTGTGTTAAATTTCTAAATTACAAAAAATCAATAACAACTAGAAATGGCGCGGCAGAGGCCGACGCTTATCCCCACGCCGAATGTTTGACCTAGGTGTGCCCCAGGGTTGGTAATGGGGCCATGCATAATTGAGATTGACCAAATTGTCATAAGAGAAGTTCAGTATCAATTTGAAGTGAATCGGTGTAGAAATGAAGAAATTATAGTAAAAGGCAGTTTTTGGTTGGTGTGGTCTATGTGGGCGGGGCCCCAGGGTTGGTAATGGGCCATGCATAGTTGAGATTGACGGTATTGTCATTAGCGAGGTTCAGTATCAATTTGAAGTGAATCGGTATAGAAATGAAGAAATAATAGTAAAAGGCAATTTTGGGTGGGTGTGGTCTATGTGGGCGGGGCGCCCCAGGGTTGGTAATGGGGCCATGCATAGTTGAGATTGACCGTATTGTCATAAGAGAAGTTCAGTATCAATTTGAAGTGAATCCGTGTAGAAATGAAGAAATTATAGTAAAAGGCTATTTTGGGTGGGTGTGGCCTATGTGGGCGGGGCGCCCCAGGGTTGGGAATGCATGGTTGAGATTGACCGTATTGTCATAAGAGAGGTCCAGTATCAATTTGAAGTGAATCTGTGTAGAAATGAAGAAGTTAATGTAAAATAACCTAAAAAAATGAGTGAAAATCTCTGACCGGCCCCACCCCAACCCCCATAACTTTTGACCCAGGGGTCAGATCAAAATTCCAAATAGTGCAGGGTCGCACATATGCTCATAGCTACCATGTGTGTAAGTTTCAAGGTTCTAGTGCTAATAGTGTAGGCGGAGATATTGGCCAGGACGGATGGACGGACGGACGGCGGATATAACCACAATATCCCCACCTTTTTTACAAAAAGCGTGGGGATAATTAATTTCCCAAGGATAAAAATGATTCAACAGTAGTTTGCGGATCTATTGCCGTTGGCTAATTTTGCGTATATTAAAGATACGTTTCATTTTTCTGTTTTCAGCTGTGTTTGGCCTGTACTACTGCTACTGGACACACCTTGACATGTTCCAGACCCTTAGATACCTGGGATTTTTAGGAGTGCCCACGTTTATATTCGGCAACAGAATGCTCAGTAGTATTGCAGCGAAAAGGTGGGTAGTACTTAACCCTTTACCGCTCAGATAGCAATTTGATGCGTTTTATAGTCCCTTAGAACATAAATTAAAATAAAAGACCTATCTTCCTAACTTCAAGTTTTAAAGGCTTCATTGCCAAACCTAAGACATTGATGAGCAGCAAACAGCATTAAACCTGAAAAGACTGCGAGTTACTCTTGGGTATGCTACAAAATCATGATCTGCCTCCCCCGAGGTCTTGTGGTACCTGGGTGTTTACCAGTTCAATGTGGTTGATATGTTGTTGGTTTATTAGCCTGGTAAACACCCAGGTACCACAAGGCCTCCGCGGCAGATCATGATATTCGATAACATGTAGCATAACTAAGCAATTATACAGCATGATATGAATGTTAGGTTGAAACCTATTTATTTTGGCTTGATTTCATCAGAGACTAGGTAGTTAAGGTTAACTGACATACCATTGGAGTCCATTACTTAAGTAGAACCTTGACATAATTGAAAAAGTTTTATTAAACTAGTAAACACCCAGGTTCGATGTGATTGATAATTATGTTGCGTTATATTTTCAGGAAGGGAGAGAAGTCCTAGATATCATCTACAATGAAGAGTGCGAGAGTCCTTAAGAGTGATAGCACGTTAGGAATAAAATGAGCCTTGCTCTGGGAAAACTGGGCTTAATGCATGTGCACTTTTCGCTTTGTGGAATTTTTGGTTTAAAGGAAGGCTTTTCTAAATGAAAATCCAGTTAAGGTGGAAATTGTCGTCCCTGAGTGGACTGCACATGCATTAAGACCAGTTTTCTCAGAACGCGACTCAAATTGTATGTACGTTGTTTTGACAGGATGTTTGTTGTTCAGGAATCTAACTAAAACTAAATATCATACTAAATATTAAAGATTGTTGTACATCTAATAATTCCAAATTTAGTCTTGACTTGTGTCACTTTTGTTTCTTAAATTAGTATATCAAAGAAACATTTTTAGAAAGATTTTGTACACAAGTTTTTGTCAGTTTCCACTGCTGTTATCTTATGGCTAATGCACTTTTTCATTGACATTCCATACCAAAGATTGAATTTGAGATAAAAAAGATACATATTTGTGCTCGATTGGTCATTGTCGGCTCGGGTACTACTTACATGTACCCCGGGTACTCTTTAGTATACTTACATGTACCCCGGGTATGGTAGTATATACTTAAACGTACCAGGTCGATATTAGACTGTATTGGAGTTGTGTTTCCGCCCAAAATCTGATGTCGTAAAACGCAACTCCGATTACCGTAAATCGATATTATCTTAAACAAACTTCTCTTTAAAAAACTGCATCAACATGCTCTTTGAGTATGAGTTTCGATATTATAGAGGCCATTTAACAGAAAATTGACATAAATGTAAACATAATTAATTAAAAAAAAAAAAAAAGCCGACAACGACCGATTTAGAGTTAAAACTCCCGGGTACGTTTTAGTATATTTACCGTACCCGGGGTACATGTAAGTATACTTGAGAGTACCCAGGGTAAATGTAAGTAGTTCCCAAGCCGACAATGACCAATCGAGCCATATTTGTTGCATTAAGGTGAAAAGCAACACTATTGTTTGTCTGGTATATAGTGTAAGGTCTTAAGATAATTATTGACATAGTCATGAAATGTAAAATTTTTGTATTGGAATGAAATGTTAATGTATTGACACTGTCCAAATTGTATGTGTGTGTGTTGGATGTTAATATATATTTGTAGTTTTTCGATAAAATTATCATTATTTTGTGTCGTGTTCTGAAAAAAACTGGGCATAATGCTTGTGCGTAAATTGTCATCCCAGATTAGCCTGTGCAGTCTGCACAGGCTTATCAGGGACGACTATTTCCGCTTTTATGGAATTTTTCGTTTAAATGATGTCTCTTCTTTGCGAAAATCCAGTATAGGCGGAAAGCGTCGTCCCTGGTTAGCCTGTGCGGACTGCACAGGCTTATCTGGGACGATACTTTACGCACATGCATTTTGCCCAGTTTTCTCAGAACACGACACATATTGTTGGGGGATCACGGTGTGTGCTATCAGTCAATGATTATCTAGTACTATTATGAAGTGTGAATTCCACATGCATTTTTTACATTGTGTATTTATGCAAGTGTCATCCTAGTGCACATGTTTAAATTTCAAATACATGTCAGCTTATAATCTGAAACAATTTAGTGTTTATATTGAAATTAAAATATTTGTGACAATTTGTGTTTCTTGATTATCTGTCGTACAGTTGATAAATCCGTGGACATGAATTACTTAATTGTTTTAGGAAATATTCTTAGTTCACTGCAAATAATGAAAAAGTAGTAAATGTACAAATAGTGGAAAAGGTTAATTGAATTTTGCAATACTGACGGACATGACCCAAGCTGACTTATGAAGCATTTCTATTTTGCTGTTCATTTTCAGAACAGAAAAGGTTGGGCCAGCATTCATGCAGATCCTAAAGGAAACAAGTGATATGTTTGAGAAACACTATGCCCCCTTTTGAGCGATTTTGACCTTTAAGGATGACCTTGACCTTTCACCACTCAAAATGTGCAGGTCCATAAGATACACATGCATGCCAAATATGATGTTGCTATCTTCAATATTGTAAAAGTTATGATTTTGACCCATATATTTGACCTGAAGGATGATCTTGACCTTTCACCACTCAAAATGTGCAGGTCCATGAGAGACACATGCATGCCAAATATCAAGTTGCTATCTTCAATATTGCAAAAGTTATGATCAAGGTTCAAGTTTTGGGACAGAGGCACACAATGACAGACAGACAGGCAAAAAACAATATACCCCCTCTTCAAAGAAGGTGCCCCATACAAAAACACTTTGAAGATTTGAAATCATAAACAAGGGCTGTTTGTAAAACATGCATGCACCCCATATGGGCTGTCAGTTGTAGTGGCAGCCATTGTGTGAATACGTTTTTTGTCACTGTGACCTAGTGACTTGAAAATCAATAGGGGTCATCTGCTAGTCATGATCAATGTACCTATGAAGTTTCATGATCATAGGCCTAAGTATTCTTCAGTTATCATCAGGAAACCATTTAACTGTTTTGAGTCACTATGACCTTAACCTTTGACCTAGTGACCTGAAGTTTCATGGTCCTAGGCGTAAGCTTTCTTGAGTTATCATCCTGAAACCATTTTACTGTTTCGAGTAACTTTGACCTAGTGACCTGAAAATCAAACGGGGTCATCTGCCAGTCATGATCAATGTACCTATGATGTTTCATGATCCTAGATGTAAGCATTCTTGAGTTATCATCCTGAAATTATTTTACTGTGTTGAGTCACTGTGACCTTGACCTAGTGACCTGAGAATCAATAGGGGTCATCTGCC
>VMBQ01012799.1:5666-17687 GCA_007657795.1 Dreissena rostriformis
TTAAACATAATAATGCTTTTGTGTAAACAGACTGTTAATTCAAGTTAAAACAAATGCTGTTTATTCAAAATAAAGGTTTGATGTGCCAATATTTGTTGATAAAAAATCCCAATTCGGTCCACTTTGTCGGTCCACTTTGTCGATAAAAAATTCCCTATTTGACCAGACTCCTTTTCCCAAAGTGGCCAGGAAAACCCCTGTATATTAAAGTGAACTATCTAGCTGTGACTAACTGAAATTCTGTTTTAAAGGACATATTTTTAGAACTTCAGAGATGGGCATAGTTGATAGCTTAATATCTCATACAAGCCTGTGTATTTTTAACTATTTTTATGCCGGCTTGATCTTCCAAGCAGATATCATTACACTCATCAAATTATATGTACAATCCCAGTGTTTCATATGTTGGTTTGCAAGAACCAAACTATAAAAATGCTTTATAGACTTCATATGTTGTCTAAGTTAGTATTTGCATTTCAGGGGTTGTCCAAACAATATTGGTCTTGCCTGATTTTTTTGGAATTTGAACTTCATTGTATTCATTTTCATGAGAATTTAAGGGATTTCTTTTATGGACAATCTGTTCTGTCAACGTTTCGCAGTTATGAATTGGCACGTACGACAATGACTAATTTAAAAAAAAGCATTTACTTTTAACCCCAATAGCTAAATCATATATTATGTTGACAGTATGTCACCCTACCTTAATTTTATCTGTTTTATCCAATAAAGGTGAGTGGTTGGCATCACGGTGTATAGTGTTTTTACGACCACAAAATTTGAGCAAAATCGCCCCACCAGTACTTTCAGTACTTTGATTCATTCATCGATTCGAATGATGATGTAGGTAGTAATACTAGCGCATGCCAATACTGATAAGTGGCTGTTTGCATGTTATATAGTGCTCCCTTACGGTCTACACATAAGGACATCGCATACAGACAAATACGAATTTCAAAAGCATATACTCACAATTAAATACAGATAAATTGTTCAATATGAGGAAGTGAATAACTTTAACATAGAATATCAAAAGTATGCACACCAAATTGATTCTTGTAAACGATTCATTATGATTATTGCATTCTAAATTCCCTGTATTTATAAAGCGTCTAAATGACTCTAAATTTAATGTGTAACTTTATTAACACGTTTTGTGTAAGAATTTTAATTGGTTGAAAATTACTTTTTTGTCTCTATTTTCTTGTCTACAAATGACAAAGCCTGATACAGAATTTGATTGCATGTTAATTAATTTTTTAAAGATTTACAGTAATTGTAAACAATTGTAAATTGTAAATATAGACAGAATTACGATATAAACATAAACATGGCATGCGTGTGCTGACATCACATAGTTTAATAAAGACTTAAATTGTCGATTGTATTTCCATGAAACTAACGTGTGCATTTCTTTGCAATATAAGATTGCGAGTGGAACGGTGGTTGTTACCAGCCTAACCAGACGTGGGCAGACGGATGCATAACGTATCAATGTGACGTCACGAGGACCACAAATGACGTCAACTGGAACGTAAAAACAGTCAGCGTCGGTAGGTCATGCTGGTATTTAGTTAAAACCTATGTATTTAAGCTCAATTGCATCGAAAGCCTAAGGCTTATTGAAACGCTATCGAGTCTGTTTCCTGGGTAGAACCAGTAATTGGTGTCTTTTAGAACGCCCCCACAGTGGGCATTGAACCCGTGACCTCTAGGTCGCTAGGCTGACACGTATTTATTCATCTTATTAATCGTAAAGGTTTTTGATGTTTGCTTTTAGAAAAGATAAATAAGAAAGTAAAAATGGAATTGAAAACAAATCTAGTTCATGTCTTTTAAGGCCTTTTTAAAATACAACTAATCACACGCCGCCATGTAATATACTACATTATTAAGTTGTGTTGTAAATGTTGAAGACTAATAAATGTACACGAATGTTTACTCTCCAAAGACATTTCATTGATGATCATCCAAAACAGGGCTTATTTTTATCATTCGTTTGATATCTACATGTTAAACGGCATTTGAATATTTGACATAATAGTTGGATGTTAATTTAACACATACCGGTACATTGCGTGATGCCGAAACAAAACATACGGCCAACATGTCTAAAATTTAAATGACAAAACTCTTTACGTAACGGAATCACGCCATGGTAACACTGCAGGCTGCAGAGACTTCAAAAGCAACTGTGTACCCGAGGGCGAGATTATTAACGAGAGGTGTGTGGACTATATGTGCAAGAAGTCAGGGGACCGCATTGGACTTCAGGCCGTGTCAGTCGGTAAGCCATATTAAAATTTGAGCAGCGCTCTGGAAAAAACGGGGCTAAATGCATCTGCGTAAAGTGTCTCACCAGATTAGCCTGTGCAGTCCGCACAGGCTTATCAGGGATAAACTTTTCACCTCGACTGCATTTGTGCTGAGAAGAGACTGACTTTAAACAACAAGTACCACAAACGCGGAAAGTGTCGTAGCTGATTCTGCACGGGCTAATCAGGGACGACGCTTTACGCACATGCATTACGTCCTGTTTTTCAAAACAAAGGCTAAAATATACCCCATACTATTTATCTAAAGCAGCTGGTTTCAATATTAATACGTAACATCTAAAAATGGAAACATCAGCTTAATTACAGGGATGAATTTTTTTTTTAGCAAGAGGTACATTGTATAAATTATTTATATATCGCCAAACTGTTTTAAATAGAACAAAATCAGTAGACATGTAAACAAAAAATGAATTAAACTAGGGTCTCCTTGTATGGTTTATACAAGCATTGGGGATTACAATTGTTGCATGATATAATGGTAAGCCGTACATGTCAAGCATCGAATTAAATCCAAAACGTACCTTCCACCACCTTCATTAATCATGCATTTAAGCGTAATTGTGTCTTTGTATCAATTGATGTTTAGATATAACCTTCCCCAGTGTGTCATTATTTACAATGAATTGCTTTATTACCGCGTGTTAATTATTTGATGATGTACATGGTGGGATTTGGGGTCATGTTCCCTATGAAAGGTATAATGCAAGTCGTCCGTTACGAACATGTCAGCACTTCCCTTTTGAAACCTTATGTTTTAATGCATTAACTGCTTAAACACATACGTTGTTATTGTTCATTTAAACAATTCGAAGTAAATCGTGACCTTGGCGCATAACTCTGTCCTGAAAATTATAAAAAATTATGTCCCTTTTATATATAGAGCATTAAACTAGCCTAAGGTATGATCGATTGCCGGCACAGACATTAAAACGCGAACTGCAAATGTCGAGCTGGTGCAAATATTGATCTTAAGGAAGTTAATGATTGTTAGGGAGATGTTACAGGAGTGTCCAGTTACGTGCATTTCAGATATAACATCATGGAACAGTGCTCTTGTGTTAGAATTCTGGTCTTGGAATCGGAAAGTTCCCCGTTCGAATCCCGCTCATGACACTGGAATTTTCTGAGCAACACACGGTTGCTCCTATCCACCAATGAGTATAAATGGCTACCTGTGAGAGGAAGAAGCCAATGTGCGGTGGCTGCATACTACGCCGAGTGGGGCGACTAATATCCCAGTGGCAGTGGACTGACGATGTACCATCATCAATATCAGACTATACACCCAAAACCTTTACTTTTACGTGTTTCAGGCTGTACATGGGCTGAGGGTTGCAAGGAAGAGAACTCAACGTGGACCGAGGATGAAAAATGTGTTCAGTACCAATGTCTGAAAAAGGAGACCCCCAAGGGTCCGGTCATGGAAATCAGCGTCGCGAGCTATGGCAAGTGACACAATCGTTGCTTGTTTGTGTCCCTAATAGATTACACGAAATGTGGACCAGATTGTGAAGTATGCTTGTTAACGTTATGAAAAATGTAAGGCGGTATTGTGGATTTTTCACATTGCATAAATGTATGCAGAAAAAAACGTGTACATAGATAGAAATGATCTCTTTTGTTTTACTTTTTAGATAATATTTGACCTAAACATCATTATGGCTGTGAATCACTTTACACTCTACAATGCATTATCGTCGTAGAAGATTGTTTTTATTTTTAATGTTAAAATATATCATTGTACATAGAAGTTATTATTTGAAACTCCTTTAGATCGCTTTGTTGTATGTAACACTATCGTCTTTGATTGATTGGTTAACGAAAACCACTGACAAACCATTTGTTTAAATAGTACATGGCAACATAACTACCATGAAATATAAACAAAACAAATATACAAGTATATTCTCGCTCAATATTAATAAATTTCTTGCCAAATGTGTAAAACTTATCCTGGGACGAAAATTAGCTTTAATATCCGTTTTTTTTCACATTACAGGTTGTGTATATAACAACACTTGCAAAGAGGTGAACGCCACGTGGGCAGATGGATGTAGAACCAGGAAATGCGTCGTGAAAATAGCAGACAACATGATTCAAAGAAGCATTGATCCAATTACTGCTGGTATATTGATATGCATAGCTTCACAAATGTATTGACTTTCCATGAAGCTTTTTTGTTCTCCGTGTTTTGGTCCACTAAAATATGTCTTAGCATGTTCCCCCATCGTGTGTCGGCTAAAAAAGCTAATTGTGCAATGGCATGTTTTCTCAAGAGAAGTGTTATTATTATCGATTAGGGTCACCACACTGAACCAGCATCAATGAGCTCAACTATTTCTGAGAAATAATATTACTGACAAATTGATAATGTATCGAAGCATATGTATTGTTGGTACCTGCCATTCACCGGTTGTCCTCGCTCGTTAATTCGAGTAAAGATATTTTAGGGTTTAGGATAGTTAATGATCATATCGTTTATACTGATGAACGTGGTTGTGCGTCATATTGTTAAATTAGTTTCGCCTTGAAAAACGTAAATATGACAGTAATCAAATTAGTTTTATCTGTTTGACCATGGTGTCCTTAAATTCCTCATTTAAATCTTACTTTGGAGCACGCAAATCTCAACACTGTCGTCACAAAAAAGTTCAATCTTGAAAAAGTATTCAAATAACACTCCAAACATATGCTGTTTAAAAATGTATCAACATATCTAGTGAAATCCAATAAACTCAATTCTTTTAAAACGAAACTAATATTTGTACGATTCCATGCAGGGTGCGATGACCAGGGCATATGTCGACCTATCGGCTACAAGAAGGTTACAGAATCCTGCGCCGAATATGAATGTCAGTTCAATGAGACGTACAAGGACGCGTTCTTTAGTCTCTCAAGTGGAGGTAAGTTTTAGTAACGCGCTGTAACAGTTCTGTGTCAGTTACTTCCCTTGTGTAATACGTTAACGCTTTATTTTCTCTCTCAAGTGGATGCGAGTTTTAGTAATACGCTGTAACAGTTCTTTATCAGTTTCTTCCCTTTGGTAATACGTTATCAACTGAACAATCACATACACATTTATCGGTGTAATTTTCTTTAGATAAAACACATTAATTAAACATTAGTAGTGCTTAAAAACCTAAAAATTGGGAGTAACGAATTACAAAAATGTGACAGCATATGTTTTTCCTATGCACAAGAAGGTAAATGGTTCAAAGAAAGAATATACGATTTAAAGGTCAAACTGTTACTATCTCAATCTTAAACAAATACAGACCTATACACGAGGAATGTTTAAAAAAAGGATACTATCGTATATTTTACCATTTAAAAAATTGTGTTTATTTAAATGAAATTCGAAACGACTTAAATAACTTTGATACAGACAAGTTTACTCGTGTTTTTCCCAAAACCAAGATTGTGTTTATGTTTCGTATGACATTGGCACATAATAATGACAATTAAGAGTGTTCTCGTCCGTTTATATATGATATATGATTTGATTAGTGTGGAAAAACAATTTTATGAAATATTTTAATTCACAAAATATTAAAATAAGTCTCTTTCGTGTCGGTTAGGATTGAATTTAAGTAAATAAGAAATTAATAAATGAATTTAATCCTTAATCAATTTGTTAAAAAACAAAACAGTAATAAAAAACATATAAATAATCAATCAAACAAATAAAGAAACAAGAAAACATATAATCAAATAAATAAATTCACTACATTATAAATAAATGTGTGTTGTGGTTCAGCTTGCAGAACGAGTACCGGCGAGTGTAAGAAGGTGGACCAGAGTTGGACAGAGAAGCGGAACGACTCGTGTTTGAACTTCCAGTGCCAGTCAGTCGCCCTAGGATATGTGTCCAGAATGACCCAACAAAGTAAGACAAGTGTTATTACAATTAAATCTGATACAACTGGGCTTAATGCATTTGTGTAAAGTGTCGTCACAGATTTACACATAGACTATATTTTAATTTAGAAAAAAAAATAACTTGAAACACAAAATTGCATATGAGCGGAAAATGTCGTGCCTGATTAGATTGTGCAGACTGCACAGGCTAATCTGGGACGACACTTTACGCACATGCGGTCGCTCTTGGATAGGTGTCGAGAATGACCCAACAAAGTACGGCACGTGTGCTTTCAATAGCCATTTAATTGTTACAAATGACCGTTAACACTTTGCTATTAATAACATTACTTCATCTAAAAAGACGGCTTTTTCTACATCTGGCACCGACAATGGGGGCAATTTAGCCCGTGTTACTAAGATACATATATGTATATTGAGCTTTTTCATTTGCTGCACGACGAAACGTGTATGATATTTGATAAAATCTGGTATAATAGTGAGGCAATGTTAACGTGTAAACAGGTTTCAACCCCAAGGCTTTGCATTGACATTTCCAGCTTTAATCATGAATTGATGTTTGGTGTTCTCTTGTATCTCATTATATAAGTTGAATAAGAGCACAAAACGTATATATTGTTTTTTTATTAAAACAAAATAAGACGCTGACGTAATCAGATTAATGTTACATAATTTAAAGGAACGTCATATTTTCTTACAGGTTGCATGGATGCCGATGGCGTATGTAGGCCTATCGGATCGACTGGGTTTCCGGCGATGGTCAACAACAAGAGGCAGACAGACTGTCGCTGTGAACAGTCCGTAACCGATGTCAGCGCTCTCACAATCAGATGCAGTGTCCCATAAATTAATGTTTTTTTTTATGCCAATGACAACTGCGACATTATTTTGTTCGAGGAAAACGGCAATTTATACGTGTTTATAGCAGTGCTAGGACTGTTGCCATTTTCCACCATTTTGTAAAAAAAAAACTACATTCAATAAGACTGATGTTTGCTTAATTAAACTGCATTGGGAAAATATTGTATATGTGGTGTTTACCTTCATTGAGTGGAATACATTAATACGATATTGGTTTATCATGTGAAAACAGCAGCTTTTAATGCGATGTACTTATTTATTTTGCGAAAAGAAGCGTTTATGTACGCGAGCATTGATAAATACGAAGAATAATTTTGTGAAAACAAATTTAATTTATGGTATATAGTTTTGTTTGGTGAAACCGGTCGTCGCAATTGTGTTCTATGTCAAAGCAAAAGTGATAAATGCAATATTATATTGTTTTCTAAAATCATTGAATTCAATGCATTGTTTTCTCACAACAATGTGAACAAAATAGTAGATGTATAAACAAATAAAAGAAAAGGTAATTTACTGGTTAACATGAATACTTTAAACACAATCATATCTTATTTTGAACAGCATGTGTACGGACATTGGTATACCTTGAACTGTTTTAAACGTTTTATCAGGACTATATTTAAGCTTATCATTGAGACTTTTTGCTATTATATAAAGCAGATTCCTAAGATAACTAAAATGACTGTGTTGTTGTTGTTTTTTCGAAATCCCTGACACCGCGGGAGACTGTAAAAACAGCCAATTTAGTCCTTCAGATACATTCAGGCGCGACTTGTATAGCTATATTACCTAATTTAAATATGCATATAATAATTAGTTATATTTGTACATATACCAAAATATATGTACTTGTATTTTACATGATTCTTCAAAGAGATGTAATTTGTTTGAGAATTGCTCTGGGTAAATTGGGCTTAATCCATGTGCTACTTGGTTTCGATACTTTCCGCATACACTGGATTTTGTTTAGATGAGACTTCCTTTAAACGAAATATTCCATAAACTGGAAAGTGTCATCCCGGATACATAAATTGGAAAGTGTCGTCCCTGATAAGCCTGTGCGGACTCCACATGTTAACATGGGGTGACACTTAACGCACATGCATTAACCTTAATCTCACTGGAACATCATAGAAGAGTACACCAAGTACTTAAGAAGTGCTATACGTTCTACGCTTGCCCTTCCAATCGTGGGAGGTTGAACATTACCAAACTTGTATACATTGTCCATAACAAATGCGACCTAAAATATCAACGAGAATCAGATATACTATATTACACTGTTTTATTGTCTAGTAGTCCAAACATGATTAAATGGTTGGACTCTTTACAAACCTCAAAGATCAACTTAGTTTTTTTTATAAACCAACACATTGAAAAATCGATATTATTAAAGGTAAAAATGAATACATTAGTCCAAAAACCCTTTTTCCAACGAGCTATTGTTATATAAATCACACTATTAAAGATTCCATTGTGTCATAGGCGATACAGCGAAAGTTGCAATACTCAAAATAAATAAGCAAACATATTTACTGTTCACATCCTTCGGCAAACTACAAAAACGCGCAACAGATGGGACTCATATTGAATTTCCTAGCGTTATAATACGCACTACAAGACACATGCGGCAAGTTTATTAACATATCACGCCTTTGGGCACACAATATGGCTCCTCGGGCGTAATGTATATATTCATAATATTGATCCGTGTGCATGTTTTTGTTCGCATGTTGTTTGCTTTATTTACTGCAAAACTATAGGTAAGCAAAAGCTCGTTCTAATGTGACACGTTTTGATTTAATTCATTACCCGGTTTCATAATAAACCGCTGAGGATTTGAATTAAGTTTTACTTTTTGCGAATGTGAATGGATCTAAGACTTGCCAGATTGTGTTAATTCTAATAGATTTCAAACAGTTTAATTATTTAATTTATGTTTGCGAAAACGTACAAAGCCAGTGCAAGCTACTACGGGGGACTTTACACAAAGTTGACAGGCTCGCTGAGAAGGTTCAAGTACGTGTTTGTATATATGTGACAAAAAGGACGTTATAATCTTATGTAAAACAATAATGTATACATTGTTTTAATAATATTTCATACTATCATCGCTATTGTCATCGTTTAGTAATTTGACTTCATATCATAATGGGCGTTAAACTTCAATATTCTGTGAATATGTATATTGCTAGTTTATAACATTTCTTAAGTATTATTGTATCAACCGATGCCGCCCTGTCTTCAAATGTCGCAATATTTACAATTCACCACAGCATGTCTATGCCATGCGTGTATAATTTATTACAATCTCTTAATTATCAAGAACGACGCTCCTGCAAAGTTTTTATATAAAGTATATTTGTTGAGATCAGATTAAGGTCGTATTATCATCTCAGAGGTTGTCATATAAAACATATTTTCACGATTGTTAGCGCAAATAAAAAGTACTTAAGTAGATGCGTTTTCTGTTTATTTAATGTTTGGGTACGACGTTTTTATAAAACGTCTGAAACTGGGAGGAGAGTCGTTACATTTTGTGTACTTTAACGTTATAAACTTTGAAGTTATACGTCACATGTTTACACAAATGACGCTCATTTGTGTTGTTTGTTTTACATAGCACGAAAAATGTCTATCAATGTCACTAAGTTTTAATTGGATTACAATTTTATATATTTTTATGATGTTGAACAAGTCGAATTTTACACTAAGACGAAGCAATTAATATATTGTTTCAGGAATAATTAGAAAATAGTCCCCCAAAAAATTATGGTACGAAGCCATATTGAATTTCTAAACCTTATCATATCACTGTTACTCGAGGGAAATCTTCAGTTTAGCAATCAGTTTAAATCTGCACTCATTCATCACATAGCATGAACTAAAATGAATGTGATAAACGGTATAAACAATTTATAATATAAACATAATTCCGAACATAATGTCGAGGCTGCAGGAGTAAATAATACAAACGAGTCGCGCTCGGGGAAATTGGCTTCAAGTGTGTAAAGTGTCGTCCCAGATTACCATGTACAGTCAAGAAATGCTTATCTGCGGCATGTTCAATATAAACTGGATTTTCGCTAAGAAGAGACGTCCTTAAAAGAAAAATTACCATAAAAGCGTCGTCCCTGATAGGCATTTGAGGACTTCACATGTTAATCTGGGACGACACTTTACGCACATGCATTAAGACCAATTTTCCCAGAACGAGGCTCAAATGCTCTCATATTAGTGGCTCGTTTTTGCGGAATGTGGTTGGTGGTGACACCTGTTAACAATACGATAAGTCTTATTGTCAATCGAAATATGGATGAACAAACAATGAAATAGGGCATTTGAATGTAGATAATCTTGTACTTATTTAACGTGTGCGCGCAGTCTGATAACTATGAACAAGTAAGCTATTTACAGAATTCAAGATAGTCAATCTTGCAACTTATTTTATGGAAACAGCTGCTTCATTGAAGCCTCGTTTACTCATCCGCCAACAGGCCTTATTACAGCCCAACAATACGTCAATACAAAAGTGTCATGAAAACAAATAGTGTACAGCATATGCTTTGAAATTATTGTGTTGCATAACATAATCCTTTATTGGACGCGTTTTTAGAATTTTACTGGTAATGTCTTCTTTGTTATGTGATATGGTTTGTGAGCTGATATTTTGCGTTTTATGAATGCCAGTATTGCACTGTTATATCGTTAAGACAGAATCAGAATCAGAATCAGAATAGTTTATTTCGACTTAAGCATATGTACAGCTAATCGTCATAAATATACATTTGCAATAACAGCATGCGTTTCAATTATAAACATAACATGCGTCATGTTAAAGAAAGATCAATTTGAAAAAGAACGAAATTTAACATGTTTTTTGAGAATGCCACATGGATGAGGTTAATAAATTGTGACCACATAATGTCAAAACGTAGTTTAATAATTGCAACAAGTATTTACATTATGCTGTGCTTATTGTCTTTGTGAAAAATATACGAATTATACTACATATATAAGACATTTTCCCGCATTTTAAAGCTTTTTAAACAAAACATGACTAGTTTTCGTAACACTATTTTGTTTAAAATATTAAGTAGTTCGATAAACTTGAACATAATTTGACGAGATCTATAATAATTTGGAATTAATGTTTTCCTAACATCGGCATAATAAGGACATTTAAGAACAAAGTGATATTAATTCTCGATATCATTTAAGTAGCATACGACACATGTGCTCAAGGGGAATATTTATTCGAGTTTATTCCTTTCAATATATTAACAATACAGGAGGAACTGAGATTTTGAAATTAACTGTTAAAATGTATTATGTCTGTCTGTTTTAACATTGTCAAAGCATTGTTCTGCACTTGCGTTTTTCATGGTGTACATAAAAATCAAATTATTGTGGTCTAATTTATTTGTTTATTTCATTTTATATCTATTTGCATCCATTAAGTTACGAGACTTGATAAGCTTCAAGTTGGATTATCTTCATAAGATGGATAATACTTCATGATAGTATTGTACTCTTTAGAATAACATTTTTGATATTATAACTTTTAAAGAGTCTTCATAGTTGTACCATATTAGTTTAACCCGTTGTCAAAGAATTAAGCATATTTACACTCAATGCTACTCGTGACTACTCTTGACTATTCGTGACTTCGCCATTAGTGGAAGTTTTTTTTCTATAACCCCTACATAGTTTGATCATTCACAAACAGCTAAAACTCTTCTTTAATTATTTTTCAGTCTTTACCCCGAAGATGACAACTTAGCAACGCCCCTATTCAAAGACGAACCTCTAGAAGAGATTGAGATGACGTCGTACGGTGGAGTAGACTTGATTCCTGGGTCCATGGCAGGCAACGGTCATTCCCACACGCTGGGCCAACGTCTTGAGCGCCGATGTCAACTAATCAAAATGAGACGAATTGTTA
>VMBQ01012800.1:0-17339 GCA_007657795.1 Dreissena rostriformis
ATATCAGTTGGGGAGAATTGACACAATAACGATTTATCTAATTACATAGGCATGTTGCGTCTGATGCATATAATTATGCATTGTAGTACTGAATCTGTTCTTTTGGATAAAAACTAATGTTTCAAACCAACAGCAATATCTAATTGAACGTCAAGCTGAGCATATTCTGAATAATGCAATAAAGTATACTACATGTATATTCAATACAATTACTACAAATGTATGTGCGGCAATGAATTATAATGAATACATGGCATATATGACCAGTATATGAAACAAAATAAAAAACAATGTATGCACCACGATAACAATGTATAGAATAAATAAGTATGTATTTAGGTAAAGGCCAATGTATGAATGTAATAAGCCAAATGTTTACAGTGTAACACAAAACTAATTAAAAATGGATAACATTCNATTTATAAAACTCTTTAACAATGAATGCAATTAAACATTAGCAATGCCTTAATTGCAATAAATAAAAGTGTATTCAATGAAATCAAAAACAGCCATGTTATGCAATTAAGACCACTTTTCATAATGTAAATAGGTTCAAAATAAACAACTCAAAAACGCATGTGCAAAAATGCAATATTATGTTAGTTTATTTTCTTTCTAGCCTCCATCAGCACACCAGTTGTCATCAGTGTCAGTGTTGTTGGCTCGTTGGTAATCATCACACTTAGTATATCAACATGCGTGATATGGAAACTACGAAAAGGTAGTTTAATACAAGTAGATATATTTAAGGAAGAATACACCAGTAGGTTAAGTCTAAAACCGTAACAAAGAAACCGTTTGTCGTAAGAGTAGTCAAGTCTAACTTATATAACTAATCTTTGTGTATTCACACTAAATCACAACAAGTAACATTAAGTAGTCAATAAACTAAATTTGCATGTGAGTGTATGTTGTACGCCTTATGAATAATTACGCGATATATATTACACGTTACTATACAGTGCATCATTTAAAATATGATATATGCATATCAAATAAATCCATCAATAAATATATGTTTCACCTTAACATAACTATTATGACAATGTTTTAAAATGTCATTAGATTATAGTCTGTCGAAAAGTTATACTCTATTTAATCGGTACCCATTTAAGAACCTTACTGTTGTTCAGCATCTACTAACGGACGATTTGACAATTTAAATCAAAATACCAACCGCGTTTTTGACCAAACACAAAGCATTTTATAATTAAATTTAACTTGTTCAGTGATAACGCTAAGCATGAGATCACATACATCCGTTTTCTTTTTACAACGTAAAGTTATATATTAATATATCAATACGTTTCGATATCTCACTCACTCGTGAATTATGTGATTTAAACATGTTTTTTCAGCAGCTTCCAACCCATCTGTGAACATGTTTGACAAAGTACACACTCCTAAACATATTACAGGACGCTCTTTAGAATACCAGTCTCAAAGTACACGACCTAGTGAAATCGTACCAATGTCGCACAACGGGCTTCAATC
This sequence comes from Dreissena rostriformis, assembly GCA_007657795.1. NCBI lineage: Eukaryota > Metazoa > Mollusca > Bivalvia > Myida > Dreissenidae > Dreissena > Dreissena rostriformis. Next base: position 1,495 of record VMBQ01012800.1, read on the forward strand.
GAACACATTATGCAGACGTTCTTCTGAAGGAATCAGAGGAGATCCCTTTGTTGAACAAGAAATCAGTCTTACAACAATGGAAGGTTCTACGGCAGATTCTGACTCGCATTTTTATTCAACGATATCAGATAATGCCGATGGAGACTTACATGGCGAGACTGTCAAAACAATTCTACACAACCGAAGGTTAAGCGAGACTGAAAAAGTGGAACCAAGTTTAGCAGGTTTGTAAAATTTTGATTTCTCCAAACGACATAACTTGTTGTATTTGCATACATTTACTCCTGTGATTTTTAAATATAGTAATTAAGCTGTTCATTGAACTAGTTACATGACTGTACCGAAGCGAGTGTTATTTTGATGTTGATGTTCGTTTGCTTTTCTAGAGCCTGATGTTGCATCGGATATTCAAGGGTATGTGTGACTTTCTTCCACCAATCGTCGTAAAGTTGTATTTTTCTATTCGTCTCATGTTCTTACCTTTCAAAAATTCATTTAAACAAATAATNAGTTGATTTATAATACTCTTTAACTATGAATGCAATTAAACATTAACAATGCCTTAATTGCAATAAATAATAGTGCATTCAATGAAATCAAAAACAGCCATGTAATGCAATTAAGACCACTTTTCATAATGTAAATAGGTTCAAAATAAACAACTCAAAAACGCATGTGCAAAAATGTAATATTATGTTAGTTTATTTTCTTTCTAGCCTCCATCAGCACACCAGTTGTCATCAGTGTCAGTGTTATTGGCTCGTTGGTAATCATCACACTTAGTATATCAACATGCGTGATATGGAAACTACGAAAAGGTAGTGTAATACAAGTAGATATATTTAAGGAAGAATACACCAGTAGGTAAAGTCTAAAACCGTAACAAAGAAACCGTTTGTCGTAAGAGTAGTCAAGCCTTACTTATATAACTAATCTTTGTGTATTCACAATAAATCACAACAAGTAACATTAAGTAGTCAATAAACTCAATTTGCATGTGAGTGTATGTTGTACGCCTTATGAATAATTACGCGATATATATTACACGTTACTATACAGTGCATCATTTAAAATATGTTATATGCATATCAAATAAATAATCAATAAATATATGTTTTACCTTAACATAACTATTATGACAATGTTTTTAAAATGTCATTAGATTATAGTCTGTCGAAAAGTTATACTCTATTGAAACGGTACCCATTTAAGAACCTTACTGTTGTTCAGCATCTACTAACGGACGATTTGACAATTTAAATCAAAATACCAACCGCGTTTTTGACCAAACACAAAGCATTTTATAATTAAATTTAACTTGTTCAGTGATAACGCTAAGCATGAGATCACATACATCCGTTTTCTTTTTACAACGTAAAGTTATATATTAATATATCAATACGTTTCGATATCTCACTCACTCGTGAATTATGTGATTTAAACATGTTTTTTCAGCAGCTTCCAACCCATCTGTGAACATGTTTGACAAAGTACACACTCCTAAACATATTACAGGACGCTCTTTAGAATACCAGTCTCAAAGTACACGACCTAGTGAAATCGTACCAATGTCGCACAACGGGCTTCAATCGAACACATTATGCAGACGTTCTTCTGAAGGAATCAGAGGAGATCCCTTTGTTGAACAAGAAATCAGTCTTACAACAATGGAAGGTTCTACGGCAGATTCTGACTCGCATTTTTATTCAACGATATCAGATAATGCCGATGGAGACTTACATGGCGAGACTGTCACAACAATTCTACACAACCGAAGGTTAAGCGAGACTGAAAAAGTGGAACCAAGTTTAGCAGGTTTGTAAAATTTTGATTTCTCCAAACGACATAACTTGTTGTATTTGCATACATTTACTCCTGTGATTTTTAAATATAGTAATTAAGCTGTTCATTGAACTAGTTACATGACTTGACCGAAGCGAGTGTTATTTGATGTTGATGTTCGTTTGCTTTTCTAGAGCCTGATGTTGCATCGGATATTCAAGGGTATGTGTGACTTTCTTCCACCAATCGTCGTAAAGTTGTATTTTTCTATTCGTCTCATGTTCTTACCTTTCAAAAATTTATTTAAACAAATAATACCGCAGATCATATACCGGAATACTATACATATTCCCATATTTAGCTCGTTGTGTGTATTCGTATTATTACCGACAGTAGTAGAGCATGTTTTTACATACATCATGTCTTTACATACATTAGAGCGATCGGTGTTCCATATGAACGTCTACAGTCTAATGACCGTGATGAGCATTCGGCTTACACAGCATTATCCAGTGAATGAACACACATCCATAATTTCATACAGGAGGATCTTAGACAATACCAACATTAATGTACACCTAAAAGAAGTGTTGCTTATCCGTCTGCACGTTTGTTGCGTTTAAGTCACAGGATATTTAAGGGGAATCAATTTAAATTATGTAGAAGGAATGACCTATGCCTTTACATGTACTGTTTTATAGTTTATAAATCACATTTTACTGCATGTAGGTATAAAATGACTGCGTACTTTTATTTTTTATTTTTTTTTCATTTGTGTTTGCACATTGTGAAGGGTATTACTGTTTACTGAACAAGAATTATTATTTGCTTATTGTAACAAAATAGTGACGATATCTTGACTGATGGGGCACATGTGTATGTTTTATTACGAGAGTGAGCGAAAGGTTTCCTAAAGAGTAAAGTTAGAAGAACCGCGTTGTCATTCAATACAATCATGTTCAGGGAAATTAATGCCAATTGTGTTTTGCGTATTTGAATGCACTGACACATTAACAATGAGCAGATATTATTATGGAAGGCGTTTGAATCATCATCAGAAAATGTTATGATTGTTGAACGAAACCGTAGGCAATTATTGTTGTCATGAGATTGATTCTTGTGGTAAAATCGTTGATCACGTTTTCGCCTTTGTTTATAATGGTCACTGACTAATTTCATTGGAAGTCAAGAGCGTCGTTATTGATATGCATGTCTGTCAAGTACCTTGAAAAACATAATGCACTTTACATTAACGACTTAAGAAGTAATGAGTTTCAAAATGAAATGATATTTAATATGTCAGTATCACAGTGTCAAAGATGAATGCCATGGTCATAAGGTATGTCATGTCCAAGCGCCCGGTTTATAGACACAATATCAAAGTAAACATTTTAATAGCAAAGGCCCCTATTGGTCTATAGCATAGAATTGTTAAGAGGAGAAATTTACTATGAACGATCATAAATCATTATTATATATTAGCTTTAAAATAACCTTTTGTAGAGTTAAAATAATGCTCAATACCATGCAATTATAATTGCTGATTTCAAAATGATATTTTAGATGTAAATAACTTGGACACTGATGTAAATGAGTGGTCAGTAATGTAAAGATCCTACATGTATGGTGAATATGGATACACTCTTAATGTTTATACAAAATATAGAATTAAAGTTATTTTTCGTTATATATGCCTTGTTTTTTATAAACCATGCTGATACGAAAATGATCAACAACCAGAGAGGCTGTAAATGTGTTTTATTCTTAATATACAGTGTCAAAGGATGCTCAGTTGGTACAAAGACAGCAAAAACTGTCGAGAGCGAGATAGTTCAATGTTATGCGGATTCGCAATGTTTTATACATAACGAAATTGATTTAAATTATAGTTTGCCTTTATAAAAATCATGTTACTGCTTCCGAGTAGAAGGATATTTAAACATAGTTTCCCTTTCAGTTTTGTCAGTAAAAAATACTGAATACAAATAATGATCGTGAGTGTGATAAATATTGCATTTTTAGATTTCGAGTCAGGCGGCATTATCTCCGATACAAAAAAGTTCAGTAAGTTACATTGTATATTAAGCTTTACATATACACATTCCAAGCCGGATAAGGGTAAAAAGCTATTTTGAAATGAATTATATTTGCGTGACTTTGTCTCTGTTCAGCGTTTATATTAAATAGCTCAAGTCAGTTCGCTGAGTATAACAAGTTTGTTTTCTTTTTAAAATGTTTGAGACGTGCAAACGAACGCGAGTTTCTTCACGTACGTGGTCAAATCCACTAACTATACATTGAAGATGCATTTCACGATAGTTTCTCACACGATGAGTTAACATACTTTCTCTAAGATAGGCAAAACACGGTATCTTTAACAAACCTCTGTTTATTGTTTCTTTCGTGCTATGGTCAATGGATTTGATTATACATTGATATAAAGGACACATTTGCAAAGATGTTTTAAGGAAACTTTACTTAAATAAGTGTTAAACATTAACAAAAAGTGTATACAACAATCAACGAAGACCTCTTAACTTATCTCATGTAGCTGGAAGCAAATCTTTTACAACAATATCAATGTGTCTAACAACATACATCAAATAACATAAGTTCAACACTGTTATTGAGCATTGAACGATGTTAACATACAAATGTTATGTCAATTCTTGTTGTTTCCTAGTTTGGATCTCACCCATATACCTACGTTTTTAAGAAATGTTTATGTTCTTTTGACTATAACATTATCATCAATACCAAGGTCGAGTTGAATATTGGAGGGATGAGGCACGATGTATCTTTTGTTCATAAAAGTCGTTTATTTCAAGATGCACTTTTTGCACTCAGAACTATGCGAGGCGTTACGATGGCCTTTCCCATTTCAAATACTAATTTAACACATAGACACATTTCTATGAAATAGTTAGTTAGCCAACTTACTAGTTGTTTAAATTTGTAAATATAAGAAATATAAACTTGCATATTCAAGGCATTCAATCAATTTGTTTTAGTATGTATAATGACGCATGTAATATACTGCAACGTTATGCTTTGAAAGAGCCTGTGTTCAAGCCTATTTGATAATGAGTATAAAGTGCCGTTCTAACTGTGAATCCGTCTGACATATCTCACTAAGAAAACGGTTTAAGTACACTTACGCCTGAAGGGCATACGGAAGCTTGTTTTATATAAGCAAAATTAATGCTATATTCATACAAGAGAGGTAAATAATGAATCAGAAATCAATACAATTTCACATAAACATGAATACAGTATGCACTATTTATTTCGATTCGAATTTTCGCCAACTACACCTTGCGTTAAAAAGTGTCCTGTTCCTCTCTGACAAGATTGCATTATTATAATTATTAATTCATTTGCAAATAAGTTTATACTCAACATACCAATGATTCTCCAATTACTCACGGTTACTTTATTTCATTATTGCAAATGAAATTGTACTTTCGTGTTCTGTCAATACGACGCTCTAAACTATGTTATCATTAAGATTTAAATATTACTTTTACACTTATCGACACCACTGTCAATCATTATTGTTGATTATCAAACAGATCATTCAAACTACACGTATCCTTTAATATATGACAAACGTTTCAATACAAATTTGACAAATACAAATACCAAAACATCTGATATTGCAATACGCTTCTGGCTTACAAAGAAACCAACATGAATTCGCCCTGGCGTTGCTGTCTGCCTAACAGCCGGGAGGTCACGCATTCAATTCGTAATGTGGGGAGGTTTTTCATTTCTCCCAAAGAGAACAAGTACTGATTCTACCCACAAAACGGATTCGAGAGCGGCTCGACAATAGACAAGTCATGAGCCCCTGTGTGTGTAATGTTGATACCCAAAACATATTGTTGGACTTCAGGCGATGGGACCCATATCTTAAGCCAAGATGGAGCCACAATGTTGATCTGCGAGGGAATTATTTGGAATTCATGAGCTTGCTTGATGATGAGCTGTAGAATAAATACGAATTACGTACCATATACATCAAAATCAAAGTAGTGTGTTATAGATACAAGTTTGGGTTTATTTTTAATAATACTACTTAAGGAGTATGTACAAATCAAGATTAACGTCTGACCCGATTGATCGTTATCAGAGTGTATACCATGCATAAATAGATTTTTGTTTAAAACAAGTCACGTCCAAATTAACACACATTNAGCATTGTATTATGCTTATATGCTAATAAAAGTTGTTGATCAGTATAAACGTTTAACCTTGTGTATATTTTGAATAACCTACATGACAAGTTTTACTGATTTCGTTGTTAAATATAACAAAAGATAGTACCTGCATTCATAAAAAAAAACAATGGCCTATACATTTATATGACGCATGAGCTATTTCGCTTCAGTAACTTAATGTTTTTGTGTTAATGTGATAAAATATAACACTATTTTAGTAAGTTTATGAGTAAATTAGCTCCCTAAATAAAATTATGTCTGAATAATTGTATATATCTTTAAATTGTGGTTTTGTCGTCTAGCATCGATCAGATTCGTCCACATACCCGTCATAGGCATATCACGTCACAAAGTAAGACATATTGTGAGCCGTTGTATGTGTACTTCGAAATTATAACGGTTTTTGTAAAAATCAAAATGGTCAAACTATGTTGTTTATGCGATATGACGACATAAAGTTTTCACACTTTCCGTGTAAAAGTTAGTCATAACGCTATACAACAACTCAGCTAGTACCACATTAACATAAACATTTCGGTTCCCGAATAACGGTTTCATACTATGCAATAGCAAATGTCTGTATTCACCTAACCATTATATAACCTAACAGCGGTTTAGCACAATAATATAAATTAATTTCAAATGATTAATATTTTAGTTATAACGTTGAATGATTTGTCCAGATAAACGTTCTTCTTATCTGATTTATACTTCCTAGTTATTATAAACATTGCGGGCGCTAGCACTTTCGGAACACCTCGGATGAAATGACGAAACATGATATATCACGTGATCGCACAACAAATAAAACTATTCTCGTTTTGAAAAAAAAAATGTTGTGTGTTGGTATTGTCCATTTTGTTACGCAGAGACAGTTCGGTAGTGGTTTAGCGCGAAATATGCACTAGTTTCTTGTTTTATTATATATATGCGTTTACAATATATGTATCCGCCTATGTATCCGCCGTTCGAGATCTGTGTTTAACGGGATGAGCAATGGGAAAGAAAGCACAGAAGGCATTAGGGGCGTTCATGGGCGAAATACAGAATATTATGGACGAGAAGTTTTCAGAGTAAGGAGTTTCAATCAGTAGCAGAATCGGCAGCTTAAAAAAATACGAGTAAATGTCAGACTTGATTTTCCTGTGTATTCCAACAAAAGTCAGTTTGACTATAATAAAGATGGTTGGCATCAGTAGCATGTGTGAAATGGCAATTCAATAACTCGTGTATTACATTTTTGTTTTGTTGATTTGTTTGTTTGGATTAAATTATTTTGGTTATAATCTAATTGTTTTGCTCACGATGCAGTAGCGAGTAAATACAATTATTTACGTTCTGAAGCTATTTCCGTTTAATGTGCTTGATATAGTTCGGAATTTGTCATTTTCCGTTTAGGACATAATAACTCGTTTATTGCATGGTTGTGTATGATTTTATATATATAAACGTAAACCATACTGCTTGTCAATCCAGGTTATATTGACATCAAAATTAGATAGAAAGCCAGTTGGTTTGTGTGACGATGACCGATTTGAAGGACAGTTAGTCTGGTGTGTAAAAAACCAGTTTGCGTGTGTGGTAAATTGATCGTTTGTCGAAGGCCAGTTAACCTGATGCGTATAAGCAATTTGACTTGTTTTTATTCAGTTGTCTTCAAACGAAATGGCGATATTGTATTTACAAATGTTTGCAAGTTGCAGTAACTGGACAGTTAGAAAAATATATTGAATATTGGAGAAAATTTAAGCTATAATTGTAATGATTTATTATTAATATTATCATTATTATTATAATTATAATAAGCATTACTAATATTATAATTATCTATTTGTTTTATTTGCCAAATATGTCATATACAAACACCAATGCCTCCTTTGTCTTTGTTTAATTGTTGTTAAAAAAGATACTGGCATGGACTTACAAGGATATGATGATGACGATGATGATGATAGTGGTGATGATGATAGTGATGATGGTGATGCTGAATATGATGATGATGATGCTTATGATGATTTTGATGATGATGGTGGTGATGATGATGATGTTGTTGTTGATGATGATGATGATGATGATGATGATGATGATGATGATGATGATGATGATGATGATGATGATGATGATTCATGGTCATTGAACAATGAAAACATTAAAATTGTTGACACATTTACTTACCTTGGCATCAAATTTAATTATAATGTTTCGCTCAATAAAGCGGTTCAAACCCTGAATGAGCCAGCTATTAAGTCATATAATCACTTTTTGTCAATATTTAGTAAAGTAAAACACGATGTAAAAACAAAATTGCTACTTTTTAATACGTTAGTTGTACCTATTATAACATACGTTTGCGAAATTTAGGGGAGGGTCTATAAAAACGATTAGATTGACAAAATACATCTGAAATTCTGTAAATATATATATATATATAAGTGTCCGCCAATAACCATAAACATCAAATGCAGCCTTCTTATGCGAACAAGCCGGTTTTCCATTATCTGTTATCTGAAAAGAAAACACTCTGAAATTGATGGAATCCGAACACGATCTTGTTTTTTTTTTTTTTTTTTTTTTTTTTTTTTTTTTTTTTTTTTTTTTTTTTTTTTTTTTTTTTTTTTTNATGGAGGTTTTTTATCATTGCACTTTAAAGACATTAGACTGGCGGAAGAATGTGTTGTGCATGTATGTGTAGAAAATCCTGTCAAAAACAAACACTCATACTTAATTTGTCTTCGTTTGGTTATTTATGAAAAAGGAAACTGAATTATATTAACAAGGATGATGATTATTTGAATGCAACTGCTGCTGATGATGATGATGATTTCCAAATTGTTTAAGAATAACGAACGAGAAGGACCATATGTTCCCACGATAAACAATTTCCATTTCTTAAACCAATTAAATTGAATGAAACGTTTGAATAAATTTATTATTCTAAGAAGACGGAGGAGTTTAACGGATTGCGACAACGGAGCCAGAGAAAATGGAGTAAGCTAGGTTGATCGACGACGGAAGCTCAGTTAGTAAAACCGTTATCGATTTGGTTGCAGTTTAAGCTATATATTAAAATAAGTATCAATTTATATATAAGTAAATGTAATGTATGGTGCGGAGGGGCGATGTCGTCCACAACCAACTCCGTAGCTACTAGCTCCACGGACCGGAAGTACCTACCGTCAAGCGTGTTCAATGTCTCGAATTGTACTTTCGCAACCGTTGTCCACCCCCCCTCCCCCCCCCCGATGCGAATATCGCCCGACGATTAGCAGCCCATGTACCCGATCAAATTATTAGTAAGGTCGAGCGGAACAATTTCATCAACATTGTCTTGCTGTATTTTGTCAGCGTTCTCTATGGACGCGCAACTTTAACTGTCAATCAACAGAGGCTAATTAATGCTAAAACCATATGGGTGCAAAGAGTAAACAGTCTATTGCAAAATGGACCGACGAGTTTATTGTCGTGAAACGAGAGTCAATTGCTGACTCGACAGGCTCGTATTTTACAAATTAGTGGGCTTTATAAATTAGTTCTACATGATTCATTGATTTTATTCCTTAGTTCTCTAAGATCAGTTTATCAGTTGAAAGGTCACTGCTGTATCATCACGTCTTATCCCAAACACAAGTTTCAAGAACATGAGAAGAGCATCAGTTTTCCATCTTTCCATCCATACTCTAGTATTATTAGCACAGAAAACTGTTTTATTTATTTTAATTTTAAATAAAAACCTATTGTTTATAAATTTGTGTAATATGATTTATCTATAACACTTCGTGCAAAAATAAATCTACCTAATTTCAAAACTACTATTACTACTACTACTACTACTACTACTACTACTACTACTACTACTTCTACTATAACTGCTTCTACTACTACTAGTACTACTACTACTACTTCTACTACTACTAGTACTCCTACTACTACTAATACTACTCCTACTACTACTACTTCTACTACTACTACTACTACTACTACTACTACTACTACTACTACTACTACTACTACTACTACTACTACTACTACTACTACTACTACTACTACTTATTCTACTACTACTACTCCTTTTTCTACTGCTGACACTACATTTTATCATTTGTTCAAGTGGAATTTAAAACTCTATCTTTATGGTTAACGTGTTTATGTAAAAAGAAATGCACTGATTTACTCCATTAAACTCTAATAAGTCATCATTTTCTTCCCTGTTTGTGTCGAAGTTGCAGGTCAGCTTGTAGAGCTAGAATTAATCGGATGTGTGGATCGTGATAGTTAAACGTCGGCGTTTTTTTGTTTGTCTGGAAGGGCTTCCAAAACGCAAATGGATTGGACAGTGCTATTTCAAATAATTGTTGTGCATACCAATTTCATCTCAAGTAAGTTGATGATATTATTTGCTTTGCTTGCCTTATCTACCGTATGCAATTTAAAGTTATGCAATCTGAAATCCAGATTTTTATTTTGTGGAAAATATGGTTATGTTATATTATTAGCTTGAGGTTTATATGCCGTATTTGTTTTGTTTAAATATCAATAATATGCGTGTATACAAGTTCAGTATAATATTGAATCTTACATGTTTAGTTATCCGAAGTGAATATTTTTATAAAACGGATATTGGCTTGCATTTGTGATGATATTGTGGAATATTGTTTCAGTATAGGGAGTGAATAAATTTGAATAAATCGTCCCCATTTACGAAGTTCACGGAGTTGCCCCCCAAAAAAAAAAAAAACTGATTTGACTATTCAATTTGACGAAATCAATATTCCTTCAACATTTCGAATACGCGATTATTTCATAAGTTGTTGTGGTTGGCAATAGAAATAGGCGTTATGACAAGGGTTGTCATGATTTTGAGCAATCATGAACCGCGCAGTAACAAGAGATATATTTAAACAAGATAAATAAATTGATTTATGCACGGTAACAATGTAAAACTGTCACAGATGTACGATAGAAGCATTTTGTGAACATGATTAATGATACTTACTCACTGTTTTCTTCTCCATTCGTTCCAAAATGTCAACGAAAAAGAATTGGAAAGTCGTCCTGCAAAATACAATGGCGGAAATTTTAAAGCTGATCCAAAATAGAATTACAATACTGTGGTTTTTTAAATTATGTTTCTCAAGATGACCAGCACCAATGCCTGTTGGGTTTATTTTTCTGATAGTCATCTTGGCTCAGTACGACTAAGAAAGACGTTGGTTTTAAGAGCTATATATTATTAAAAATTAAGTAGTTTCAAATCGATTCTAAAATAAAATTAGCATTTGTGAGAAGTAACGGGACTATTAAAGTTTCCTGCGATTCATCTTCACGCCATGTTGATGATTTAATATCATGAATTGTGACAAGAAATTTATCTAATAAATAGTTTAATCGTTTTTGAGAACATTTATTATTTAAATATATTTTAGTTGCAGCGGCATCAAAAACAAATATCACTCTAAAAGAGCAGTGTTCATCAACATTGGAATTTGCTTGCACGGATGATGATAATTTGGAATTTTGGAAATTTTACATGCAAAGAAAAAGCATATTACAAAATATGGCAAAAGTATTTTATAATGATTCGAAGTGCGACGAAACTTTCCCTCCAGTTACAAAATCGTCGAAATGTATGTGTATTAATGGAACACGTGTCACCTGCTACATATCCGGTGATAATATCGTTAAAGATGGCGATGAGTGGTACTGTTCGAAATTTGCAACTTCTACCGAATCTTCTCGTGCTAGCGAAAAGGTGATTTTGCGTTCTCAAGGTAAGTATATAGCAACGACACTTATCTGCACACACATTATTTGTTTTGAAGGACTCTAGCTACAGAAAATCATATATTAATAAGTATCCATTATGACAGTCGGTTTAATCAATAATCCATTCTAAAATTTCACTTTGGGAAAAATACATGCATGACATTTGTGTTTCTTTCCAACCAAGTTATTGTATATTAGTTTGCTTACCGACGACTTTACTTTAACAAAATCATTCATTTATCAGTGAAATCCTGTTCGAAGAAGCACGCAGTATATTTTCGAGCGAAAGCGCCAGAGCTGCAAAGTAAAACTAATACGCACTTCCGTTTATTGTTTCAAGAATAAAACATATGCCAAACAAACAAAACACATTTGCAGCAAAACCTGATACCATTTGCGTAGCCACGGATTTATACATTTAAAAAAGCCATATATTTTGTTGCGGCTGTTTTCTTATTAACCAGAAATAATTCGATTTGGTTAATATACAGGAAGTCTGATGGACATGTATACTACGATAGAACGATGTAAAAGAAAATTTTAACTTTATGATATTAATATTTTTCTTGTAGTGGTCCGGTAGCTTGGTACTTAACATGTCCATTTTAAAACATGTTCGTATAAATAAAATTTAACCTCGTAGCATAACAATTCAACTCAAACTTCAATGAAAGAAAATAAAAGAGAATACGGTTCGATTTAATTCCAGTTGAATTACTCAACTGTCGTATGCTTACCAGAGCACAACAACTGTAACATTTAGAAGACCGATGGAATGAAACAAAAATCAACTACAGCTCGTCTTTTATTAATAAGCCTTAGAGATAAAGCTTCTTAAATTTTATTATTCAGATTATCGTCATGCAGTACATGGAAGCAGCCGTTACGTTGGTTGTAAAAAGCCTAATTACATTTAAAACTGTGTTGCACACGTTTCTATAAAACTAAAAACAATGTTATTTTGCTGCATGGATTTATAAAAAGAAATAAGAACAAGTAATTTCGATTCGATTGTGATGTAATCTACTTAATCTACTTAACACGCGAGTGATTAAATTCTCCATCATTATTACGTAAGTAAACAAGCGTTTAGTTCGTATTTTAATATAACACATGTACAATAAACAGCCATACACGTATTACAAATTTCATATTTGGAACATAAACAGTATTGTAATGCATGATTATAATATAAATAATAACAATCTCACCAGTGTTGTAAATATGGTTAGTATTTATTTTCCGGAAACCATATTCTTGGTCGTTGATAAGAAATATGCTCTACAAAAGTGTACGTGCAGCCCCACCAGATACCATTTTCGATGAGGCAGGTACACTTTACAAAAATGCCATTTAGAGTCTGTTATGCTATAATTAACAAATGATGCGTTTTGTTCAATTTGCATTTAGTTACTTCTGTTTTATACCAGGATATATGTAAATCAACATTATAATTGCCAGAAAAGTGCCCACAAATATATGATTTTTTCAGCGACCAACCGCTTATTTTATTTTTTGAGCGTATGAATTTTTTTCTAATAATTATTCCTTGTTTACACGTCAATGTGAATCTGTAAACTTCAATACAAAGTGTCAATAAAAAGTTTGATTTCCATACAAAACATCATGACAATCACATATTAAATTATGTAAAATTTCTTGAATAAGTGCATGTAATAATAATGTAATATCATTCAACTTAATATGTGAAGAATAACACAAACAAGAATTTAAGGGAAACTCTTTTTTTCAATGCGGTTCTTAAAATTTAATATTTCATTAGATGGGAAAGAATCACTTTTAATATTACAGTTAAAATTGATTGAACAATAAAGTGATGTTAAAACTTCATAGAATCACTCCTTATGTATAAGTACATTGAGTCTGTTAGATACGAATACAATATATAAGATATGTTTGTTGTGCACTTTAGCCAACTATAAAACGTGCTATATTACAAAAAATAATATATATTAGTTATATTCAAAAGTGTAATATAGCAGCGAGGCTAATTTTGACCCTACCGGTATGATTCAAACAAACTTGTAAGAGTACCACTATACAGTGTTCTATAACAAATATCAAAACCTCCAGGCTTTGCGGTTTCAAATGAAAAGGTTTTACAAGTTTTTATGATATTAATATAAGGAAAACAAGTTACCCCCAAGGGAGCGGCTAATTTTGACCCCGGGGGAATAATTTAATTAAACTGTGTACACCATCACAATACCATGTAACGTAAACACTATTTAAACTCTGGGACATGCCGTTTCAGAGGAGAAATTTGTCAAAGTTTTAATTAAAAAAAAGGAAACAACTTTCATTGTGTACCACCCAAGGAACATTATTGCGGTAACATCGTTGTTAAGAATAAAGGTTCACAGACGGACGAACGGACGAAAACACGTTACGGACTGACGACGGGCATTAACTCCTTATCGCAAATAGCTCACCATGAGCAAGTTGCGATCAGTCGAGCTAAAATGGTGTTGATGAAATGGCAATACATAATGAATAACATGATAGCTTCAATCACCTTTTAATTTGTATACTTCATATGTTTTATAAGTTATGGTTAAGAAATTTTTTATCGAAAATTAAAACGGTAGTTTACTGTATCTTATTTCAATATACATCCAGATTCTGCAATCTCTTACATGTTCAACTTTTTAAACACCTAATCATGCAACCATATACAGATACACAGGAATGCACAACGACGCAATCTCCTGAACTCGTCACAGAAGAAAGCAGTACCGTATCTTCAACTTCGGAAAGTAGCCTTACAGCAGGTACAGAAGATGTCTTTTTAAAAATCTGAATGATGAACATCAATTATGTGCATTTACATTGAAACGGTAGAGCAGGCTTTGTTTCATTTAACAATTGATAAAATTGTTGCAATTGATGACATTATAAAATACCATCTACAGAACGATCATAATTTCTTCACAAAAATTACTCTACCTTATGAAATACGCTTGGTATTTAGCCAACGGTCAAATCCATTGCCGTCAGTCAAAGTTGTATTACCCACTTACATCCATGAATAAGACACATTTCTTATTCCAATTGTCGTAGTTTACATTACGTTAATGCTTTAATGTGTAATATGAAAGCTAAAACTACTTTCGGTTGTAAGTAAGTATAAGCAGGAATAAAATGCAAATATCTTTTAAACATTTCCAGAAAGCAATATCACAACAGATAGCGTTATGATTACCACAACACATAATCATCATACTAAGAAAGCAATTGAACTTGGAGAATCCAGTCACGACCTTAACAGTAAGTAAAGGAACTATACACATCGAAAACTTGAGATGCGTGACATTTTAAGACCAAACACTGCAATACAGTCTTTCTTAATATAAAAGTAATATTAAACTATGTATAAAGTGGTAAATACGTTATCAATAGTACAAAATACACTTGTAAGATATGTACGTTGTTCCTCCAAATCAACATTTAACATGTAATTGCTGTCTAAAAAAGATAAAAACAAAACAACCTTGGTATTTAACCTTAATCATTTCTTTCAATAAATATGCACGAAATGTATGTCTTTAGTCATAGTTATTTTCTGCAANACGACCGAAATAACCACCAATGCTCCAACACCAATTCCGATTTCAGATTGTTTGACTGTTTGGAAGGTATTTCCTTTTTTGTTGCGGGCTTTAATTAAACATATGAAAGATTTGTCAAAAACTGTAATGCAGTAATCCGGTTCGTACATAGGGGTGAGACGAACGCATTGATTTCACAAATCTGTAAACAGAAAAATATAAAGATAGATACGTGATGTTAGCGGGGCAGCGATTCCGCAGCGTCTACTTATTTTGAATAAAAAAAACAATGATTTTTCCAACTTTCTTATTCATACAACAAGCAAAGATACTCTTAGTCTAAATGTCTATCCTAGTCTTCTTTCTACGTTTCTAGCTACTGGTTTTATACCCGCTCATGCGGTAATAAAACCGGAAACAACTTGTTAGTATAGTGTAACCATATCATACAAACATGTCAAAAACTCGGTCTACACCGGTGAAACTGGCTATTAAGATCGTTCATTTTGAC
>VMBQ01012801.1:0-13336 GCA_007657795.1 Dreissena rostriformis
GTGGCCAGTATTGACCATTGAGTCATGATTTAAAGACAATTTAAAGCAAATAACAAATGTTACATCCCTGGGCCATGTGGTTTTAGAGTTAAAGATTTTCTAAGTGGTATTTAAGTCTATATAAACCTTGTTACCCCCAATGCATGTCCGTATCGACACACTTTCGGCAGTATTGACCCGAGGTCTGCAGCCAATGGGTCCGTTATGTGTTCCTATAGTACACCATGGCCTAGTTGTAACGTTTGTGTTACTCACCTTTAACGCGAATACGATCGGCGTCATGATTTACACGTCAAACGTCATAAACATGTTCAGTNCTGCAGCCAATGGGTCCGTTATGTGTTCCTATAGTACACCATGGCTGTGTTGTAACGTTTGTGTTACTCACCTTTAACGCGAATACGATCCGCTTCATGATTTACACGTCAAACGTCATAAACATGTTCAGTCCCTCCTTAATTGCAAAGTGGCAGCGTTAAAATGTAAGTATTTCTTTAAAAATGGAGACGTGGAGTTTTTATACACTGAAAATACGTTACTGTTGTATCATTTTGTAATATATAAGACTCGGCAAGAATAAAATAACGGATCACCTGTTTCATATTCTTATCCTCACTTTATATTACGCAACGATACTGCAGTTACCTGTTATTCTCTAAATACATGTACATATACATGTAAAACGTATTTTGTTCACGGACTCCCCTTTTCAAAAAGCTGCACTTAGCTGGTTACTATATCTCTATGTAATGATGACGAGATTGGACATCCCTGTTCTGCTCTATTCATTGTATAGTAATTCAATTACATATGAATCAATGGCACAGAAAATTGGAAAAATTCGAACAGATTATGGAAACTTCGGACAGCACTGGTTTCGCTGTTGTTAATTACATGGGGAAACTCCGCAAACCAATTCATTGAAAAGAATCAGGGAGAACTCGGACAGTATTGTTAGGTTTCTCCCATGATGCACAATTTACAAAAATATAAGTTTTACTTTACATTGTATTTTAGACATGCAGTTCACCAAAAGATTGATATTCTCAAATAAGGTACCAGATGTTCAAGTATCTTGATTACACGTCATTAAGTTGATATATGTACAGATTTTTCCGAAGTTACACGATTTTCGGAAAATATCCGGATGGGCCTTCTTATTTGCTCGTTTGATATTAAAATATTGTTTTGTAATATTTAACATTGCGTTCTTTAGCGTATTTTTATATTAAAACATTAACTAAATTAAAACAGGAACATGGCTGAATCTGTGGAGTTTTCTTTACACAAGGGATCGGATATGTTTCTTGATTACATTTGCATAGCATGTGAAGAGCATAACTTGTCCGTAGAAGCAATTTCTTACTGTGAGAAATGTGAAAACTTTTTGTGCGAAAAATGCCTCGACCCACACACGCAAGTTTGTGGAAAGCATGTTGTCCTTTGCAGAGATAACGTTGAAAAATGGCCTCTGGCTGAATGCTCTATCATAGAAAGATGTCCGGAACACAGAAACAAGAAAATTGGATTTTTCTGTGAAAATCACGGTCAGCTATGTTGTAACAACTGCGTATCATTGCATCACAGGTAAGCCATACAATACAGGTAATACCTCGAGCAATATGTAATGAGAAAATTAACCACGTCGAATCTTAAAAACTCTTGTTACCGCTTTGGAAGCCATATTTATAAATCGACCACGATGCAACTTTGTCAGAATGGACAATATCTAGGCCGATTTTTAATCTGGGTAACGTGTGTCCAAAAACCAGGTCACATGGTCCAATAATAAGTTAAAACACGTGTTATCTAGAAGCCGCATTCGTGACTTTATATTGATGGAACTTGGTCAGGATGTTTATCATTACATTGTCTAAACTGAGTTGGAATCAGGGTCACGTGCGTCCTAAAACTTGGCCACCAAGCAAAATCTTAGAAAAATCTTGTTACCAAACAAGAGACCACAATAATGACTCTAACTTGGTTAGAATGTTTATCTTAGCAATCTCTTTGCCGAGTTTAAATCTGGGTCACATGCGTTTGAAAACTAAGTCACCAGGTAATCTTAGAAAAAACACTTGTACNTATATCTAAAAAATCAGAAACGCAAAGCCTGACTTTAAATTTGTTATCTAACGTTTCCAGAGGAAACGCGTTTACACAGCTACACGAGAACATTCCGGTCTTAATAACAGCCATTTCATTCCAGTTGCAAGGTGTGCCGTGTCTCTAGATGGAAAACTGATATACGTGACTGGAATCGACAGCAATGAACTCATTACTCTTTCTAATGACGGGACTCTTCTGTCAACGTTTTCAGACCCAGAGCAAAGAGGACTGTGTTATGTCCACGTGACATATAACGGACAAGTCCTAGTTTGTGATTCGAAATCCAACATCATTCAGCTAGATTACGAGGGTAGGCGGAAATTGTCAGTAGTGGCAACAGAAGAAAATGGTTTGGATCAACCGCTTTCAGTGTTTTACAGTCGAACGGCGAATACAATAATTGTTGGTCAGTATTGCGTTGACAACGCGATCGTTGTATTGGATGTAAAATGATAGTTCTAAAAACAATTATCTTATCTGAGCAAAACATCGGTCAGAAGTCTTTCGTTGTCGCCATCTACACTACTAACATACCATTCTTTTAAACTTCTGGGTGGATAAGTAAACTTTGCAGAAATGTATCTAGGATGGTCCTTTAACATATGTATTTTCAATTGTTTAAAAAAAGGCTAGGTCTGAAACCACTGGCCTGATTTAAAAATAATTTCACATGGAATTCCTTGCGCTATCAATTAATTGTTAAGAACATCACCGCCAATTACTTGCCCCTATCATTTAATGGCTACGGAAACACTCATAATATGTTTGTATTTAACCACATGCTGAATTGTTATATATATAAAAGATGTTTCTTGGATAGCACGTTTTCACATTTCTTCAGTTCCTTTTTTATGTCCCCGAAGGTGGGCATATAGTGATCGCACTGTCCGTCTGTCCGTCTGAAATTCCGTCACACTTTGAGTTTAGGTTTCGAAAACTGTGGGGAAAAAAATGCGTTTAGGTTTAGAAAATGTGGAAAAGGGGGGCATATGTCATCCTATGGTGACAGGCCTTGTTTTCTTTCAAATAATAGCAGTGTTTTTAATCAATACCGAACATTATGAATCTTTTTATGATCTTGAATTTGCCACTTTTGAATTTTCTGATTCTTTAAAATATGCGTTCTTTATGTAAATTTCTTGCAATTGCTTTGGTGTCTTTATTACGCCTGTTGCTTGTCTGTGACAGTGAATTGTTGTCATTTATTAACTTATAACATGCTTTCATGTTATTATATTATTTAATATGTCGCCTTAAATTTAGGTGAGCGGTCCGTGGCCATATTTAATATATATTGTGTTAAGGTTGGTGAAAGATTTTTGGTTAGGGGTTTGTCCGACGGCAAGACGGATCATTTGGTTTTTGTAATGAAATAGATGTGCATACACGTATGGCTTTTAGCGAGATCATCTTCAGTATTACACACGAGATGGTTTGGATCAGTACCAACTCAATGGCTTCAAAACTGATTCTGTTCCATAACCAGAGATGTAAATGAATAATGGTCAAAAACTTCTTTTGTATATAGCTTATTGCGAGATCTCTTTATGTACACATATGGGATATGCTGGTAAAAATATGGATAAGTGTTAAATTATATTCCTCAAAAAGTATTCAAATTAATATACGTTAAAAACTGTATAAAGTTGGCTTTCTATTTATTTAGAAAATTTACCCATTCGATTTTCAGTTTCGCTATGCATAAATTAATTGATGAAATCTAGGGAGAACATTATATCAAATGTTTAATAACTAATTATCGAGATAATTGATTTTCGTTGAATGTCCATGATTCTTGTGGAATTGTTGTGTTTTTTTCGATTCGAACGATCTTTCTGCAAGTATCACATATATTCAGTGCATATTGAAGCCCGGTATCTACTTCTATTATATTTGGACGAAACGTGTCTTTTTTTTAAACCGATTCGTGAACATGTTTTTAATGGGGTTTTTTGTCGAAAGTTACAATTATGATGCTCTGGTGAACCTGACTATTAAAAAGTTAAATTGTAAAGTGTGAGGTTTTGGGCACCAATGCTATGCTTTTTATTAAACCTTCCAAGACAGTGTAATGCCCAGATGTTTGTGTTTGACATGTTGTTTTTTTTTGCCTATGCCTAACTGTATGACATTTCTTGATTTGATCAATTACCTTAAATAAAGTACTTTGTAATAATGAGGAGAATGATCTTCTGCTAGTAAATTTTGCGTTGTGTATCAAGTAAGCCGAAATGTGTTTATAATTGTAACTGTACCGGATGGTTTGATGTGTAAAGATGATGCATATTGCAAGTAATACTAGTTTGAGTTTTGAATGCTTAGAGTATCATTATTTCATGTTTAATATGAGGCTTGTATACATTTATTAATAATCCGGATTGATCCGGAAATCAGGATTTCAAGAAGGCACCAGGGTCACTGTTGCGATCAATAAAAATTCGAGGAGTTTAATAGACAGGAAAATAAATCCGTTACTTCTATAATACAAGTTACGGATTTATTTTCCTGTCTATTATCTCTCATCTCTTCGTGTAGCTTTCTCAGTTTATAATCTAATAAAATCCAATTAGATCATAATCCCTGGTTGTTTCCGTGTGTAACAGAAACAGTGTCTGCAATTTATTACGTTGTTACAACAAAGACGTTATTCATGTAAAAGCATCCTGCTTTTAATGTTCATTTTCACATTAAATTACATATATTGAAAGATAAACAAACGTGCAATGTAATTAATTAAAATTAACATTTGTAATAAAATTGATACCAGTCTATCACAATCGTATATAAAGTAAATGAAAAACAGGCTTTGAAATGGGGCCGTTTAATGACTGGAAAATTTGATTAACTGGAATCATTAAATTTCGGTCTTACATAATCAGGTGATTATTTGAGCATAGGGATATCGTGTATATGAATAAGTCAATGCATGCATATGGTTCGAGTAGTATTAGTAAATAATTTGGATGTCCTTCCCATCCGTATTGGTAAGCAGACGTAGAAACAATGTAAATCGCTATAGGATTTTTAGTTGTTATTGAAGATGTGTATTTGCCACAAGAAAATACTTTCCATGCAGATAACCATCCAAAAAGGATAATATCAAAATTAATATATAAAGGTGTGTTCTTAATACTAGATTGCAAGTTGTTGTATTCAAATTAAGACGTAAATATACAAATGCAGTATCAGTATTCGAAGACCACAATCTGTTTACTCAGTTTTGGAAAATTTGTATACGACTTATCGATATTTATGACATCATTACTATACCGTCTTGTTTTTCTGGAGCTTTAAATCAAGTTTATTAAGAATGAATAAACATTTAAGGAAAGCGATATTCAAGGGACAATACAAACCGGAGTTCAAAGACTTAATCTCAATTCTCATTGACTGTTGGAATGAAGCCCATTTATACTCAAAACGGTCTAAAAATATTTCGCGGTAAATCCTTATATCTCATGGCAACTTGTGCAAGAGGCACTTACGCTATAATTCTGGGAAGTAATGCATACGCGACATGCCGTATGTATACCAATGAAATTTGAACAGTAACCCGGCGAAACCGTTCAAGTTTGTGCAGAAAGAAGACTTGTTTGGTGGGAAAGACGCAAGTTCAAAACACTAAGAAAACGTAGCACTATACGTAAAAACTCACACGCATTCAGAGACGATGCAATTGTAGCAATTCATGAACAAACTCTCAGAAAACGTTTTTATTATGTCATGCGCTAGATGCTGACAATGGTAGCGAATGTTTGGCATCAATGATCGGCATCAAATATATTGTAATGATTGCAATCTAAAAATCAAAATTAAATATAACAGATTTTTTCAGTAGGACATGCGTTTAGTATTCAAATAATTATAGTTCAATATTGTTTACATTTACATTAATTTAGCGAGGTTTGGACTTGAACAACGCTACTGATCCTGTATTCTAAAATAACTTAATATTATATTGTTCCCATCCTTCTTTTTACATTTATGTAATTTCTATATTCATTATTTAGAATACCATATTTATTGAATATCTGACATTTCCAATGAACGCGGAACGAAGCTAAACAACGAGAAAGCAATATGTTTTCGGTATGCTGGCCCACAACATAGGAATGATGGATGGCAGCGTTGTGGCGAGCAACTATAAGTTGTTTATTATGTGTGTGGGTCGTACTTGACCTCCAGTCTATCTTCGTCAAAGACAGTCGATACGCACTACCATCAAGCTAAAATGCGGGCGACACCATCTTTACTTACAGAAGCAACTTCATATATATTTCATTTCACGAAATATTCGTTGGTTCGAAACTGCACTTTGGCACAACAAATTAAGGTCCTCACTGGTCCATTGGATAAACATTACGTTTGTAAGTTAGCGACTTGATTTGTTTGTCCTTTTACATAACGTTTCACTTAGTTAAAAAGTTATGTATTGTCACAGTTGGAATGTTCTGGTATCCCAAATAATACTAAACAGGCACTGAGAACATGGTGTAAGCTAATACTCGAATACTTCGTCTTGATATATATTTACATGTGTTGAACTGACTTTCTCTGCTATATATATTCGTATTTTTGGTATGTATATTAAATGTATATTTCGAGGCTTGGAACTAAAAAATTCCCTACATTCCGTATCATCACATCATACGCACAAAACACCACACTAATTACGAGAATTGCCTTTGCAGCCACAATAGGGTGACACACAAAGGTCTCTGTTGTACGATTCATATATATATATTGATATTTTAATAAATGTTTTCCAGCACCAATAGTGACTTGTCCGTGTCATAAAAGTTAATTGTTTTGATACATACCGTTCATATTACTTAAAATAGAAATCGACAGCCTTTGATGCTAGCTGTTCTCGAATTTATTGTATATTTACTTTCATCGCGCGTTATTTTCTATGAATTGTTAATATGGTTCAAGCCATAATTAAGATGATCGCTGTTAAATTGCAGACATAGTAAGATCAAATCAAGGTTTCGACCAACTTGACGGAAACCACACCACAGCCAATGCTGAGCAACGCTTTATCAGTTTGCAACAAACACTATATATATATATATATATGAGAATCGCTATTGGAAAACGGGGCTTTATGCATGTGCGTTAAATGTCGCCACAGATTAGTCTGTGCAGACTTCACTCGCTTATCTTCGACAACACTTTACGCAAATGCGTTAAAGCCCGGTTTCCCAGAGCGAGGCGCCTAATCATTAAGTAGACAATACTAAGTTTCATGAACATGTCCTCAGAACAACTTTAAAATAAACTATTGTTGTTCATTCGGGAGAATCACCGCGATACTTGAGATCTTTGTCTTAACAAATGCCATCGAGTATCTTATTAGAGTCATCGAATGTGTAAATCAATATAAATGTTGTCTATAGTTTTAAGTACATTGTGTGTGTGTTTTTCTAGCTGTTTGTCTTCTTAGAAGAACAAAGCGGTAAACAACCACTCATGTGCTAACTGCGCCGCTGGTGGTAATTGGCCGTTCTGTGAACCCTGCAGCAAAAATACCATGTTTCATAAAACAGAGGGCTCCTGCAAAGATAATACATCTAAAGTCAACAACAACACTCACGATGCGAAGTAAAACGTGCTTCAACCTAGGTGTTTTCTGGAAAAATCAAAATTCCAGACTTACCAAATTATGTTTCATATACAAAACTCTATAAACAGTCACCAACATATGTTTCATTTCCATTACCCGTTAGACAGTAACCTTATTATGTTGCATGTGCATAACACGAAAAACAGCGACAAATTTAATTATGTTTTATTAGCTTAACTCCATAAACAGTGACCAAATTATGTTTCATGTGCGTAACTCCATAAACAGTCACCAACATATGTTTCATGTGCATAACCCAAAAAAATGTTACCAAATTATGTTTCATGCGCAATAGCCGATAAAACGTGTCCAAATTATGTTGTATGCGCATAACCCGATAAACAGCGATCAAATTATGTTTTATACGCATAACCCGATAAAAAAACGACCAAATTATTTAGTATGCGGATAACGCGATAAACAGCGACCAAATTATGTTTGATTTGCATTTCCCAATAAACAGCGACCAAATTATGTTTAATACGCATAACCCGATGAAAAAAACGACCAAATTCTGTTTGATGTGCATTACCCAATAAATAGCGACCACGTTATGTTTGATGTGCATTACCCAATAAAAAGCGACCAAAATGTGTTTTATGCGCATTACCCGATAAACAGTACCAAATTGTTTTTCATGTGCATTACCCGATGAAGAGTACCGAATTATGTTTCATGGATATTACCCGATAAACGGTGAAAAATGTCAGCGTATTATTATATTGGGAGAAATTGGTTATGGCCTTGCATTCTAAAACATTTAAGACGCGTCTTTATGACGGACTATATGTCACATACAAAAACATATACCAATATCTACCAATAAATGATTTATTATTTGAACCGAAGTTCATGGCACTATCAATCGCATCTCAACATGGAAGGGTAGTCTGCGCCTGTGACCTTTTTCCCGAATACAAAAGGCACATATAATACCAAGTGTTTAATTCCGTCAATACTGATCTGACTTAGGAATAAAAATCGGAATAAGGTTGTGGCAAAAGAAAAGTACATTTTTGTAATATTCATTATTTACTGTACGGTTTTCAATAACGTGTTTTATTTGTATTGTGCGTTTACTTTATAGTTTTGTCCGCTGTAGGGGTCAGTCCACTAGTCGCCGCAATTATATAAGGTGTTTCGGCTGGCCTGGTAGCATTCATTTCAATAGGAGCAAGAGATGTCGCCCCTGATTATACTGTGCGGACTGCGGTTTGTAATAACGGGGACGACACTGAACGCAGACGTATTGAGCACTGTTTTCCCAGAGCGAGGCTCATACAGATTAGATAAATAAGTCAAATGACGGTCAACTGTATTTTTGTACGTAACATTATGTTCTCATCTAAACGCAAATAACATTTCGAAACAATACGTATGACTAACGTACGTATGACTAACGTTTGATTGCGTGCAGCTCTTCATTCGTTACGAAAGCGTGTGTCTTCCAAGAAAAGGAGAGGTAAAGGTTGCGAAAAGTGTATTATACGACAGTATTCTCTACTAAACGTCGGTATTTAATCGCATTGGCTATAAGAGTGAACAATACGTTAAATATTGACTTTAAAAATAAGCGTTAAAGCTTGAAGGCCGCGATCGTATAATTAAGAAAATGGATTTTCTTGCAAAATTGAGCGATACGGCCACTGAGTATTACGATAACACAAAAGATGGAATTGTAACGTGTATAGAAAAAATCCAGTGTTCCAGCCGGACTTTGTTTAAATCCGTTGTGAATATGGCTTCTAATGCCGCTTCCGGTCTCGATGACGCACAAGTGTTTGAAAATGTTCGCAAAGAAACAGAACGCGGTGACAATGCAAACGGGACGATGCTAAGAGAAACACCAAAGCCAACACGGATTAAAAAAATAAAGCTCGGCACATGTGTTTCACGTGATACATTGCCACCAATATTGGAAACTCCGAGCAAACGTTCTGGGATTCATACAGAAGTTTCAGTTAAAATCAGCTCAATGAAACCTAGTAAGTTTGGTATGCGAAACAACTCCCAATCAGAAATTCCCTACAAGAAGACAGCTGTTAAAATACGTGCTGGTCAAGCAGCGCAAAAGATGGACGATCCATCGGTCAGCAATGCCGTCAGGAGCTCCCCTATCGTTCCCGGAAAGGTCTCTCCTGGCAATATCTCTTCAAGCTCTACCCCATCGGCCGGACGTAGCGACAAAGGGGTTCTGCATTCCCCTTCACCGTCGACGTTTTCTACAGGAAGCACGGCCAATGGAAGAAAACGACAACCATTACCTCATGACCTTGCATGCGCTCTCGTGGGCTACCGTTCTGACGATTTACAAGAAATCCCCGCTTAAGAGAAAGATGTCGGGCGACAAACCCCATTTGCGGAGATTGAAGCTTATTCTGGCGAATTCACGGTAAACAGTTGCTATTTCGGCTTACTGAAAACTGAAAGCGGTTTCAAGACGTCGTCATTAGATTCCAGTGCTTGTTTTGTATAACGGGACTAGGACAATGACATGCATATTCAGGCTTAAACATTGCAATTTTCATGGCCGCTTGCGGATCAAGCGTTTGCATCCGGTGTTGTAAACTTGACATGGCATACGTCGAGGACCTAAATATCTCTCTGCAAAACTTCTCTCAACATCAAAACATTCTTCCTATGTATAGTGTGTGAAACATTATTTTGTACCGAGTGCCATTCGCTTTTATTAGCGTCACCCTAAGAGGACCTGTAAGTTGGGTTAAAGTGCGATATACAGGAGACGCCTCTTATCAGACATCACTCTTGGTATTATAGTTCCCTGTGTGAGACAGTTCAGTGCACCTCTTTCTAAAATCTCATGCGAACGAGTTCGTAGGTTAGGATCGAACCTGCAACCCCCGTGTTCTGGCGCAAATGAGGTACCACTGGAACACTGCTAATCTCTATACCCTTCTTATTGCTAATTCTCAGTTTGTATACTTAAACATCAGACTTCACCTGAATTACAAAATTGTGGCGTGTTCTGAGAAAACTGGGCAAAAATGCTTGTGCGTAAATTGTCATCCTAGATTAGCCTGTGCAGTCCGCACAGGCTAATCAGGGACGACAATTTCCGCTTTTATGGAATTTTTCGTTTACATGATGTCTCTTCTTAGCGAAAATCCAGTTTAGGCGGAAAGTGTCGTCCCGGATTAGCCTGTGCGGACTGCACAGGCTAATATGGGATGATATTTTACGCACAAGCATTTTGCCCAGTTTTCTCAGAACACGACACAATTGGAATTGCTTTATTTCAATTTGACAACTTAAGAGAATAATTCGTAAAAACGTACAACACAATTTTGTAAATATCCATATTCTATATATGATTTTAATTTGTATCATTCGTAGTTATTAACATACATTAAGTGTTAGTTATATGTATCGTAAATTCATGTGTGAAAATGTGCATGTGGAAAAGATGTGTTTCATGGTTGCTATATCTTAAGTTATATATTTCCTGTTACATCGGCCATACGAATGTCGCTAATTAACAACCCTGTAGTATACGCCTTTTCCGTTTCTGTGCTTTAATGTGCATAACGTGATACGCATGTGTCAAAGAAAAAAACATATCAACTACTTACAATATTTCCATTTGAAAATTCTGAAATTAACATTTTAGTTAATAATTTATTTGAACGAATTTAGTTAAGCACCACGAAAAGAAGCAATGGAACATAATTAATTATAAATGACTGCGCTACTGAAGAAAAAAATAATATCATCACTCGAAACTTTAAGTCGATAGTATAATGAAACAAACAAACACCCTCTATACACTTTAATAACAAGGGATGTATTTAAGGGAGACAATGAAAGTTGAAGTAATATGAGCCTCGTTCTGGGAAAACGGGGTTTAATATATGTGCGTAAAGTATCGTCCCAAATTAGCATGTGCAGTCCGCACAGGATAATCGAGATGATACTTTCCGCCTAAACTGGATTTATAATATGAAGAGAGTTCCTTTTAACGAAAACACCATACAAAATGAACGTGTAGTCTCTGATTAGCACAGGCTTATCTGGGACGACAATTTACGCACATGCAATCAACTACAATTTCCCATAGCTTCGCTTATATATATATAAGGTATGTCCAAAACAACCTCATCAAATCCTATACGTGTATATGCGTTGTAGTATTGCAAGTAAATACAAACAAATGTTACCCATGGTTCTTGATCAGTTATGAACACTGTATAGATGAACACTTGACTAAGTTTTATTCCAGATAAATCATTAAGGTTTGAGAAGAGCTTTTTTTAAGTAAAGATCTATCAGTCTATAAAAATCAAATGTGCCTATAGTGAGGCAAGTTTTGACCCTTGTAATGATTTAAAGAATTTTTTAAGCGAATAACAAATGTAACATCCCTGGGCCATGTGGTTTTAGAGGAACAGATTTTGTAAGTGGTATTTAAGTCTATATAAACCCCGTAACCCCCAATGCGTGTCCGTATCGACACAACTTCGGCAGAATTGACCCGAGGTCTGCAGCCATCGCCTACGTAGGTGTTCATATAGCCAAAGCTGTGTTGTAACCTTTGAGTTACGCACCTTTAATGCGTAACCACTCCATCATTTAGTACATTTTATATTATTCCGTCCGAAAACTGTCTGTAAACGTGACTTTAAGTTACGCAACTTTAACGCGTATCCAATCCATTATTTAGCACAATTCATTGTAGTCGGTGCGATTACTGTCTGTAAACGTGATTTCCTTTTAAAAAGTACGCCATGAATGTGACGTCATCTGTGCATGTAGCTTTCATTTATACAGATAACGCATTTATTAGAAATTAACAAACTGAAACGCGTTTTTGTTACAAACCATCAACAAAAGTGTTATATATTTAAGAAGTATTGCTTGATAGTTATAGAGTAATACCATTTCAATGACTGCCATCTAATCAACACAAAAGTGTTGTTTGCTAAAACAGAAAACGTACGACATGCGTCATGATAAACACGTCAAGCGTCATAAAACATATTCATTCCCGCCTAAATTGCAAAGTGACAGCGATACAATGTTATTATTTCATTAAAAATAGAGACGTAGAGGTTTGATACACTGTAAAACATGTTACTGTTGTATCGTTGTGTAAGAGGTCAGGCTCGGCACGAAAAAAAAACGGATCGTCTTTTTCATATTCTAATAATCACTTAATATTACACAACGATACTACAGTTACCTGTGATTCTCTAAATACATATATACATGTAATACGTGTGAATTCCTTTTTGTGTTTACATTGACTTAATTAACACACATTGTGTTTAAATAGCTTTTATTGCAAATTGTGAGTTTGTATGGCATATTCTATAAGTTTATCACAAACAAGTCACATCGTGATAAAGGGTCGATCTGCATAACTTCAGACGGTTTTTTTCACGGACTCCCCTTGTCAAAAAGCTGGTTACTATATATCTATGTAATGATGACGAGATCGGACGTCCCTGTCTGTCTGCGATTTCATCGATGATATCATATGCAGGGTGCAAGATCACGTGACTTTGTGGGGTTCACAAATAAACGTTAATGGATGTTAACACACCGGTAAGTGGGGTTTTGTTTTTTCAAATTTCTTTTAAAAAT
>VMBQ01012802.1:7472-18343 GCA_007657795.1 Dreissena rostriformis
GATACAACTATCGTATTTTTTGCATCAGTGAAGGTCTCTTTTTTCCGCATGGAGGTATGATATATTCAGATATAGCGATATTCTCCTCGCATTTCATTCGTTTAGAACAGTAGATGACATGTGTAGACCGATGTTGTTGATTAACAAATATTGTGATTTTCCTTTGTTTTACTGAAGGCATGTTACATGTTATCTATTTTGCTGAAGCAATTTCAGAGGAACGATGAATCTATTCAACAATCTATTCAATTATGTTGGTCTGCTATGGATAAACACTGTCTTACCATTAAGCGGTTTTGGCGCATTTAGGCTTTAAACTAATACGAGGGTTATTCTTTATGAATGAAGTCAATCCTAGTACAGTGACTTTCAATTATAACATGGATTATTATTACCAAGGGGAAACGCGATAGACAGCTTATTTCGTAAAGTAAGTGCTGCCTTTTAAGTTCTCGTTCTCTAAGGTAATTACATTTGAGCCTAACGTGTATTACCGCGACCAATAAATAAGCATTGGTGCGGTCATTAAATCGAGCTTTCCAAGCATGCTTTATTAGATTGCGACGTTTTTATATCGTTTAGTTACGTAGTTAATACGTTATAATTATACCAATAATCATCTCTGATTTGAAGTCTACCACTCGTTTCTAACTTATCCGAAATAGTCTGGTGAAATATTGAAGTTTTTAAAACATAATATTTAAAAAAAAATTATATGTAAATATGTAGCATTTTATCATGCGAATTGCGTTATTGGTAATGCACAGTGATTATGAAAATATGTTGAGTATAAAATCACACGTTTTAATAAAAAGAACGTTGATTTTATGTTCAATACTTTAAAGCGCATTACAAAACCCTAAATCGAAGTCAACAGTAAAGAAGAGAAACAACAGTATCATCACTGGCGATGTCAGCCCTAAGTTTTAATCAAATGCAAGACTTCAAAGTGTGGATGATTAAAGACATAAGGGTTATTATGGAAAGTTGACGTTCAGGGGTATTTATCAACGACAAAAATGGTGGCATATACTTATTTGTAATACAACCTTTATTAATTACATGTACATGAAGTAGCGATATACGTGTGCGCAGTAATAATTAATATATCTAAACTATTTGTAATATTGTATGTAGTATTGTTTATTATTATTGTTTCTTAAATTAGGAAATATAAATTTCTTTAATAATTGTCTGTACCCTGGATAAAAAATGTAATACAACTCGCGGTTCAAAGTTGAACACCAGTAATCCAGATTGAGATTCTTCATAAGAACTAGTTGAATACTGTGCAGAAGAGGAAGATGAGCTGTTAACTTCTTCACGAGAATCACTACTATCGGAATATGATAATAACCCTAATGTAGAGATTTGTTTTTTAACTGTCGTCTTCAAATTGTTATTCTTTCTTAAGTCTTTGATGGTGAGTTTTTCTGCCTTATCTTTCTCAGTTTTAACATCAACAAAGTCAGTCTGTAAAGAGATCACTTTACCCTTCAGTGGTTCCAACTTTGCCCTTTGCCTGTCTAGTTCTTTTTTTGTCTCCTGGAAGGCCCTTCTCCTGGTCAACTTTTCTTCCTCATGCTTCAGAATTTCTAATACTTCCTTCATCCCCAGAAGTTGCTGTTTATCTACTTCTTCGTCATCAGGCAAATAGAGGACGCCATATTGGTTGAATTCCGTTTCCGCCATCATCTCTAAACTCGTTGTTTGGTTCGTCTCAATCCCTGCGGAGGCCCCTTCTTCTGTCTTTCCAGACGTGTGTAAAGTTTTGTAGTCTTTTCTTCTTGTGTCCCTCTTTGATCGATTGCTCATTATTTTTTAACAATCAACAAAAGTCCAATAACATTTTCATAAAGAGTATGTTTGCTAGGGGAAGCAACTTCCCTTTAAACTTATTTGGTTACACTACACTAGATTGTCCTACCATCGTTCTTTCCAATGTTTATAAAATTAATACGACAGAAATATCTACTTGACAAAAAAATCCTGTTCACAATATTTCATCCAAAAAACCGAAGTCACAAACGATAACAATGACTTAGAACCACAATACAAATTATTTTCAAGTTAATTTTTTAAACAACGCTGTGTGTTCATCTATTACAAAAACAAGTATGAAACATTCTTCGCGGATCACGTGCGCACGAGATACCAAATTGACCAATCAGATAATTGGTGAGTTCATATCACCTTTCTAAAAATAGATAATCTTAGATAAAAATAGAATCTAGGACAACAAGAACTATTGTCATGACAATTAAACATTTTAATCGCATTAAAATTAGCCGTTTGATTGCATAGGTAACGTATTCTTGTGTGTTCTGCGAACGCCCAATAATAACTTCACAATTCAATATTAATATGTACCGTTTTCATACACCGAAATGAAGTCCGTGTTCATATCAATCACAAGCTTACACTTGTGTGACTAATTTTACATACTGTGCAAACGGTTTGTACACGGGTTACAATCAAAATATGTAGATTACATTCACGAACATACTTGCAAGCGTTCCTGTACATAATGTTTGTTGTAATGTTATAAAGTGTTGTAACTTCGTTTTATATGTCAAAGTGACAAAACTGCAACGCATATAAGGAGCCATATTTCAATGAACGTCATGTCACCGACTAAACACGGTCTTATGCTTATTAGAAACTGTCGGTAATGCAGGTAAACCATGCAGGCTCACTTTGAAAACAAAAACACACAACTATCGGGTTTTTTTTAAGACAGGTGAACATTAACCCCAAATTAAAGATTTTAAATTGTACTAAATGTACACCTTCAACGCACCAAAAGGTACATGTATCTCGATAAATTGAGTGCTAAGGCACGAAGACATCAGCCACTTTGATGGCGAGGAACTTTCGACTCGACTAAATCGAAACTACTTATGCACGTTGATTCGTTCAGTGAATAGACACACTTTCATGTTTAAAGATGTATATTGAACCAATAACAACAATATTAATAGTAAATGTTCAAAGTTGGCCAATCTCGATTATGGCGCATCATCCGGAAATAATAAAAACGACAACAACATATTTAAAAGGATTCACATTAAAAAGTACAGCTGAAAAGATCTGATTATTAAATCATCTACTAAAACGCAGCAAAACAAAAGAAATGCGCTATATGAAATGAATTGCATATCCGTGATCTATTATATGATGCCGTTAGTGTTGTGTTAGTGTATTTTATTTTTCCTAGGTTTACAGAACATTTGAGTAGTAATGGACTGACATGAAAACAAAAAAATAAATCACAATGGCTAACATATCTGTAAGAACTCTAATTTTCTGAGAAAAGCGAACGAAAGCGTAGCGAACAACTAAACAATATGTTGTGGACATTAACTTCGTCGAAAATTGTGTTAATCGTGCCGGTTATACTAAAATTGCCCGCTGATAATGATGATGACATTACACCATGGAGGTTGGCTTTGTTGTTTCTCTGGCTACTGCGTGTTATGCACCTAACCAAGCGTGTTATCTTTGTGTTTTATTAGTATTGAATGTAAGCACTCTTAAGTTTAAACCTATTTAGTTTAGATCGAGTACATAAACATCTTATTGTGGACCTCTCGGGTCCGCTAATAGCAATTACCAGATCGTAAGAACAAAACCCATTCCCATAGTGGATATCAAACCTGGAACTTCTGGATCGCTAATCGGACACCATATTCACTTCGCCGCCGACACGTTGCAAACATTTAGTCCTGCAAGGCAGAGATAAATCCATAAACACGTGGGGACAGTGGTCTAGTGGTGGGATGCTGGTCTAGGGATCAAGAGGTCCCTGGTTCGAATCCCACTAGACTATAAACCGCAACTTAAACTTAACAATAACAAAAACATTCATCTCCATCACTACTTGACGTCCGAGGTATGTAATGCATTGATGTCTCATCGTATACATTTAATTTAGGCCCTTCTTTTGAAATGTCGATGAACCAAATTTCCCATGAAATGACTTCTCTTGGCTTGATCTGTCGATATGTGTGGCCTATCCCTACACTATTCTAGTTAATTCCGATTAATTGTCTGCATTATTTGATTGCTTCTAACTAATGTCAAGGTAATCATACAATATATTGAGTACACAAAGTTCATTGTTATGTAGTGAATGAATCTGAAGTGAACTTACGAAAATGCGACACTAATTAACTTATAGATGGTAATACAACACGAAAAGAACGTGGCTAGGTTAAAGCAAGACAATCACACGCTCGCGTAAACTATATGCATTGCTTAATATTGTAATGTATTCAAACTGTTTTTAAATATCAAGTGTGCATGTTTTGCAACATAACATTTCTTTTGGAAAAATTGTGTTTTAATACGCCATGGTCAGACTAACTAGTCCGCAATTGAGTGTGATGCCAACGTGTTTCCTGGTCAAGTTAACAAGTGTTATCAGCATGATATTGAGCTATGTATATGGTATGCGGTCTGATATAAGTTTCTAATGCTGATATGACATTATAATTGGCCATAAATAAACGACAAGACAATCATATGCCATAATACGTGCACTAAGGTTAGGAATTGAATGTTTTTGTTATGCGGAAATCGAAACACTTCTTATCGAAAGTATGATACCAAATACCAAAAGTATAAAGTCAAGTCGAGTTATTGTTTCCATAATTGGTGTGTGCATCATACTTAAATGTACTGAAGTGGCATAGAATATACATTCAAGACATACATTCTATAGCATTTGAATAGTCAATGAGTATCGTTATGTATAGATAATGCGATCATGGTCAATAGAGATGTTTATTTACATCAAATAAAATTTGGGTTGATAGGACCTTTAATGCCAGACTTTTCATCGTGGGTCCTTGGATTGTAAATGTCTCACCAATATNAGCAAGACAATCACACGCTCGCGTAAACTATATGCATTGCTTAATACTGTAATGTATTCAAACTTTTTTTAAATATCAAGTGTGCATGTTTTGCAACATAACATTTCTTTTGGAAAAAATGGTGTTTTAATACGCCATGGTCAGACTAACTAGTCGCAATTATGTGATGCTTAAAACTATGCTGATGCTTATATAAATGCATAAAACGTGCATTTGTAAAACAGTATATTTGTGTGTAACATACTCACGTTCAAATAAAACGTGTTTACCGCTGACAGCGAATTTTTTTGAAAAAAAAAAGGTTTGTTGACATATGTGTTAGATCAAGTGTTTAAAATGACGTGCACGCGCTATCAACTATTAACAGACTGAGAAATACACGTATGAATGACTTTTACATTGATCAATTGAATGACATACTCTGAGTATACGTCGC
Organism: Dreissena rostriformis; assembly: GCA_007657795.1. Taxonomy (NCBI): domain Eukaryota; kingdom Metazoa; phylum Mollusca; class Bivalvia; order Myida; family Dreissenidae; genus Dreissena; species Dreissena rostriformis. The sequence continues at coordinate 12,786 of VMBQ01012802.1, forward strand.
CATTGTTGATAGCAAAAGCATGACATGCATGTATTTATATGACAGTCGGATAAATTTGTGATAAATGTCTTACAAAAAATAGTGTTGTCTCGAATTTCTAGATTAATGATAAAAAACAATAAATCAAACATTGTAAGCAAGGTTTCCAGCTATATATCATATGTGTTTAGTCAGTTATGCATTGATATTAAACTGTAATGTAAATGAGCATACGTGTGTGATGTTAGTGTCCTGTACATTTACTTTGTCGATCGAAATACATCGACCTTAAGCAATATCCAGGGTAAATATTGCCATAGTAAACTCGAAAGACAGCTTGTTTTCTAAATAAAGTCATGCCTTTTCTTTTCTTATGTTATCTCTCCATAATTAAACTGATCATTTATTATCGCAGCCAATGAAATTTCTGGGTTTCGTAGATACCTAAAGATTTCCAAGAAGACTTGATTGGCTTTCCGCGTTTGTATTGCGTTTCATTATGTGGCTAATTTTGTTATACGCATTGACTAGACTAATAACATGTTCTAGTTCGAAGTGTTTAATCGAGTTTAACTAACGAATTAAGTTCCTCGTTACTCGATATTTGATAGTTTAGTTACTTTAAACAAACATGTGTAAATGTCATTATCGTGCAGCCATACTGAGGGCCATGTGTAGAAACAAGCAATATATGGCTTCACATAGTCGCACCAGAATGTTAGATTTATGTACCAATATCTATTAAACAGTGTTGACTATTTGTGAACCGATATAACAATATACATCTTCAACGGTCCAATAGCTATACATGTTTAGCTAACTCTTGTGCTTTGCACAATGCACTTTCGATGCAACGAAATATAAATAAGCAAATATTACGCGCGTGCATAGTTGTATGATTTCATAATCTGCTGTTTATATCAACGTTTTTCACTAGTTAGTGAGACCATTCACACATTGAATTCGATTCTAATTATTGTACATTTAAATTCATAATACAGTATACACGTATAACGATAAATAAATAATAATGTTCGTGCTCATGTATCAGTGTCCTGAAACTGATTTTGAACTGTTGATTACAGTATTAGTTCGACGACTAAATGACTACACACGAAACATTAATGTTTGAATGCAAACATAAAGGATAAGACACAGGTTGCAGTTTCATATACACTTTCAAAAAAGAAAAGTATGATAATTGTTGGTTATCGAGCCATTTATGAGAATGCCAACGTGTTTCCTGGTCAACTTAACAAGTGTTATCAGCATAATATTGAGCTATGTATATGGTATGCGGTCTGATATAAGTTTCTAATGCTGATATGACATTATAATTGGCCATAAATAAACGACAAGACAATCCTATGCCATAATACGTGCACAAAGGTTAGGAATTGAATGTTTTTGTTATGCGGAAATCAAAACACTTCTTATCGAAAGTATGATACCAAATACCAAAAGTATAAAGTCAAGTCATGTTATTGTTGCCAAAATTGGTGTGTGCATCATACTTAAATGTTCTGAAGTGGCATAGTATATACATTTAAGACAAACTTTTTATAGCATTTGAATAGTCAATGAGTATCGTTATGTATAGATAATGCGATCATGTCAATAGAGAGGTTAATTTACATCAAATCAAATTTGGGTTGACAGGACCTTAAATACCAGACATTTCATCGTGGGTCCTTGGATTGTAAATGTCTCACCAATATACTCGAATTATATAATATGCAGATGACGAAACATGGCCTCTTTACTGTTCTGACTTTCGTACTGTGTAACACTTTGTATTAAAACGCGCACGAACGGAAGCGATGTGCTTGTGACGAACTCTTTCAAATGTATATTATCCTTGCGTCTGTTGTCAACAATCTGGCTCTCCTATTTTCCGAGTAATATCCTTTTGCTATTATTTTACGGATATTGAGAGCATATCTTGAAATTATAAGAGGAATCAGTTTAAAACTTAGTACGTGTGTATATTTTATTGAAAGTGTCTTACATGCCTAAACAATAAATATCCCTCTCATATTTTTGGAATTATTGTCCCCTGCTAAGTTGTGAAAGTTATTTTTGTCCGGATTATATCTCGAACAATATAATTATCAAGTTGGGCCTTGATAGGTACTACTGTATAACACTATAACATTTGTACTTAAGCGGGTTTCTATGCACTTACGCGGTGTTAGTAATTCTTCCGGAAAAATGAAACAATTTACATGCGAATTTTCAATCCACACGACATGCAACTTATCCATTTGTATTATACTATTTCAACACATCTAAAACTATTTATTGACCAATCTGATTTTCTGGCATTTAACGCACTTGTTTTGTCCTAAAAAAAACAGGTCGCGGTGGGGTAGTGGCTTTGGTGCGAGCAAGGCGTTGGGGCAGTTCAAACTCTGGAATCTTTATAAAAATCTTCGTTCAATGCGCCATACACTGGTTTTCATAAGGAAACAGACTCAATTGTGTATTAATAAGCCTTAAGATGTCGATTAAAATTTTAATATAATATGTGGGTGTTAACTCAAACTATCTCTCAAAGGACGTTATATCGTATACAAAGTGAAATTAAACCGACCAAACAGTAGACAGGGGCCATTTATAGATAAATTCAAGCACTCAACGCTGGCAGGAATTGAGGAATTCAATCAAAGAAATGTCAATATACCTAGAAGATCGCCCCCATTATCAGTTATCTAAATGCTAACAGACTGCAATTATTACATTAATGGATCGTTAAAGCGATGTTTACACTACCCGAAACGAACTCAACATAACATACAAACCGACCCATTGGTATTCAGCACGCACATGCATGTGCTCTAGGGAATCCAAATATCTGTTGAAACAAAACACACCATTAAAACCCATCAGGCAGTGCATACACATTGTACAATAAGCAAAGAAAACATTTTACCATAAAAGAAAAACATTCATAAATTGCCTTAACATTAAGATTTTTTTTATTAGAAATTTTAATTAAACAATGCTTTTTTAACAATTAACGCTGCACTTAAACTTTTTTCCAACCAGTCAANTACCATTTTGGCAACAGCCATGCTATCTCTAGGGTGCCCTTAAATTTAAGACATGAAATGAACATTTGTTTGCACAGTATTAACACGAACACAGGATAATACGACACCTTATATACTATATTAGACTTAATTATAATCACTTTCTTATCAATATTACGTAGGCAGAAAATCGTGGTATTGCGGCATACGCAGCACAGGTTTATATTAGAAAAAAAAACAATTTGTTAAGGATACCTTAGCCTTGAATGAGCTGAGTATTATAACAATGTCCAGATGACATTGTTTTAATTTTATTACTTTTTGCAGGCGACCTGGCTATTGTGGGTAAATCACCAGAATAAATCCAGAACCATTTAGATAATGTGTATACTTATTGTAATACCTGGAGACTGAAAGTTTATTCGTATAATAGAAAGATTTTGTTGTGTTGTTTTTGTTTAAAGAGGCGGAATATTGCCAAATGAAAAGTGGACATACAATGGCCATGCTATAGAAACTGTAAACGATTTTTATTATTTAGGTGTTTTATATAATTATACATGTAGTTTTAATTTAAATCAATTTCATTTAGCTGTCAAAGCTCTTGAAGCACCGAATACATTGTTTTGTAAATGTCAAGATTTTACGAAATCTAAGGATTTAGAAAGGATACATCTAAAGTTATGTAAGATGCTTTTAAGGGTTAAAACTAATACCTGTAATGCACGTGTTTATGGTGAGTTAGAAAGATATCCTCTCTTTATACAGAGATACACATGTACATACGAATTGAACGATATTGGTTTAAAATAGCAGCCTCTGATTACATACTTCTCAAAACTGTATACAATATTGGAGTTTCAGATTATGCCATAGGTTGCCGACATTGGATTTATAACATCAAGAAATTATTTGATTTTACGGGTTCAGTAATGCCTTTAACAGCGTTCATGATATTAATGTTTACATATTTAAACCCTTTCTAAACTCCAGAATTATAGATTTATATAAACAAAATTGGTACCGTACACTAGAAGATGTTCCATGACATTTATAAAACATTTAAGTCAAATCTTGAATATCATATTTACATAGACTTAGTTCCGAAAAGTTAAAGATTTTATTTATACGATTACGATTATCTGTTCACACCTTCGTATACAGACTGGTAGATATAATAAAAATTAATTTCTATAAAAATTCATTTCCTTTATTTGAAGTAGCGAATACATGTCTTTGGTAGATAAAGGTTTAAATCTCGTATCGATAATAAGATACAAGCAGACGACAACAATCCATACGTGAAATTTGATTTCAGTAGTGACGTCACTAATACGGTATATAAACCCTGATCCCACTGTAAATCGGTCTTTTCGAAAAACCTTTGACTGAAAAACCCCACCCACCCGCCCAAAGAGATTTTTGTTTATTATGTTTAACCTGTTATATATATATATTATGTTCGATCGAATGTACTGCCGAGATATTTATTACAGAATGGTTGTCAATCTGATGCGAGAAACCACGGCACACGTCCGGTTAACGTTCATTTACAGTACACGACTTTTGGGGGAGATGTCAGTTTAATCGTCGGGCCTCCAACCGTGGATAGCTGCGGCGCCATAGCATGGATACGTCGCCATCGTCCAGACGTAGGTCAATATTCAGGATGACGTCGGGACACGACTCCGGTGAATAGAAACTATTGAGAACAAAGAACCATTCAGTATGTTTAAGTGTTTTTACTACTTAACGTGCCGTGTAAATGTGATGTGATGGGTGCCTTCTTGAAACGAAATGAATGTGTCTTTATAGGTTTTTTGCCGCATAATTGTGTGAGATATTANGCGTAACGTTAATGTCCATGAATTACATTTCCGATAGATAATAACCTTGCAGGACATGATTTTTTGGTATAAGAATGCGCTGGGGTTTCGCCATTCGTTTAATTGATGTTGTGGCGTAAGAGATACGCCTTTCGTTTCAGACCAGGAAACTCTAATACGCAATACTAATCTGTTTAGGATCTCGTAACGAACGATGCCCTTTAGACAAGCTTGCATTGGCTTAATTTTCTCCAGTTATTGTCTGCCATCAACTTGCTTCTTATTAAATATATATGAACGCAGTGTTGTCTATATGTGATCTATGGTGGATTAAGAGTTTAAAGGAAATTATTTCATATGACTTACCTGTCAAAATATTGTAGTCAGTGTAAACTACCCAGAATGCACTTACACGTCAGTCTCAGTAAATCAACTTCCTGTTTATCCAAAATGGCGGCCATATCAACAGAGGCTAATACATTGATACATTTAGAAAGGATAGTATAAATACAAAAGAAATGTAAAAGGTAAGAATCGGTTGTTATCAGATCTAAATACCACACAGCAGCTAATGACAGCATAAAATAACAGTGACATAGTCATTTAGTTTCAAAATTCTGAAAATAAAAACGAACATTGTACATGTTTAAATGATAGATTTAGGGCATGCCAATACTTATCGTGTACCATAACGAATTGTACAATTATTTCATGGTATGCA
>VMBQ01012803.1:0-18346 GCA_007657795.1 Dreissena rostriformis
CATTAACATTAAAAAGCGTACCCATTAACAAATTACGCTTGTAGAAGTAATAGTTCGCGTAAGTGCTAGATATACCATGATCTTCGGGGTAACTTTTAATATAATTTTAATGAGCCTTGCTCTAGTAAAACGGGATTAAATGCATGTGCGAAAAGGGTCGTCTAAGATTAGACAGAATCAGGGACAACCCTTTTTGCAGTAATGGCATATTTCGTTAAAAGACATTTCCTTGTCAGCGAATATCCATTTTAGGAGGCGGAAAGGGTGTCCCTGATCAAATTGTGCGCACACGCATTAAACCTCATATAATATAAATATTAAACCATATAACACCACTTCGAGTCTATATGTTGCTGTAAGACAAGGGTACCATTCAGCCTTGGCCACACACAAGCAAGGCTGCTCTAAAAGTCCCCATTATGCTTATCCATGTGGTAGCTGTCTGTTAAGGCCTGACCTATGAATTATTAACTTGATTTGTCTTATCAGAACATATATGCCAGATCCATAGAGATATTGATGTATTAATGTAAAATATAATATCTTTTTAAGACTCCTAAGTGCTATTCAAATTGCAGGATGATAAATAGTGGCATGCCATTACTCTGCTTTTCGTCACTTTGTAACACCCTAATATAACAACGAAACATCTAATTTACGAAACTTACACTGAGTCTTATGTCATATATTTAGCCATTAAACCCAGAGCAATTCAGTTGCAATATTCTGCGCGGTACATATGACGGAATGCATGACACCACCATCATCGCAGGGTCCGTACAAGTCACTCGGTATGGCTCAGTGTATAACTGTACATGTACGTGCATTGCTTACTATACATTCCGGTTTTACTTAAAATAATCTCAACCACAACACGTTCGTATATCAACAGGTTTGTTGCAAATATATCAATGTGTCTAGAGGAATAGTATTTAAGTTATTTTAGGCAAAAAGGTCATCAGTTGACCGTTACATGGCGGTGACCACAAGTGTTACTCTTTGGTGTTTATATTAGGTATGTGCCTTTGTCCTGCGTCTTATTTTATGAAAGTGTGTCTCTTGCCTACAATAAAGGACTCTTTACTGTTGATTAGACTGGTATCATGCTGAAATAACTCAGATAAATTGGGGTTTAATTTTGATTATTTTTGGTTGAAAAATAAGTAATCTGACGTTTATTATGTGCGCAATTACATCCTTGATAACAAATAAGCGGCTTTAAAGTTCATTTAAACAAATCAATAATCGTTTTGTTTTTAATAATGTATATTTCAATGTGTAAAAATTATGTGAATAATAACTCCAAAGATATTTTTCAGTATTATACATTTTATAGTTTCAACATCATGTAGGAATTAGTTTTTAGTCAAATACATATGAACCTCGCTCTGGTTAAACGGGGCTTCATGTATTTGTGTAAAGTGTCATCCTAGATAAGCATGTGCAGTTCGCACAGGCTCATCAGGAACACCACTTTCCGCTTGTATGGTATTTTTTGTTTAAAGGAAGTATGTTATTAGCGAAAATCCAGTTGGACGGTACTTAACGCATATGTATTAAACCGCGTTTGTCCTTAGCGAGGCGCCTCGCATACATACTCCGAATTATACAGCACTAAACACAATGTAAGACAACAAAAGGGTTGCCAATGCGCTTTAGAATGCTTGATGTGAATATACGCCTGAAAATCTGAATTAAGGTTTCCAGAAGTCAATCCCTTTTTCAAATGATGAATTGATGAATTAGAATTGAACACATCAATTCAGGCAAAAATCTTGAACAAAGTGAAGCTTTAGAGAACTAGATTGTGCTATAGTATATATAATTATTGCCATGAGATTATTATTGATAACCGGTAATTTTTAGGTCAAAGACGTTGATTTGTGTAACGACCTATTTTGAAGGCGTATTAATATGAGTTTGGAATAGTGTCCAAGCTAAATTGAACTCAGAGCTGTTGAGTATTTTTCTGCTACGGAAATTTAACACAAGCAAAAACAAAACATGATTACGTATGCTCTATATTGACTGATGATAATACTTACCACGATTTATCTCTTTTTGTTTAAAAAATGAACAAAACATTAAGCCAGATAAATAAAACAGAAGAACGTTGATATTTTGTCTCATTTGATTGCAAATAAAGCCTATGCCCAGACGGTAGGAGTCACAAAAGCTACACACAACTGCTAAGTTTTTATTTTGGCAAAATCAATATTTAATATTTAACCTTAAATGAGGCCATGCTAAAGTGATGATTCTCTTGCAATAAGTAAAACGTACATCGAATTTTGACCTATTCCAAGAGGTGGATTATTAATATTTCGTCGTTGGTATTGCATGTTTCACTTTTATGTTTGCTATGATGTGTTTGTCATTTTTGATTATATTTTCATTCTTATAGTCAATATAATTAGTAACAGCATCCAACCTTATTATATTTAGTAACAGCATCAACAGAATCAATAATTGCCTCGAAATTTTGACAGGAGGCTAAGCCTCTAGTTGGAATTATTTGGAATGAACCTGTTCCTTTAAATACGGTCGAATCACTTTGTTATTGTTTTATGAAGTTGTTATACAGATGCATGCACGCAATGTGGACCGAAGTTAATACGTCGCAATAACTTATATGAGACTTTCAACTCGTATTTCTTGATGTTGATAAGGTGTCTGAAATTCATCGACATACAATGCAAAATAGGTTTTACGTATTACATGTGAATGGAATAAAATATACTTAAAATGATACTTCACCTGCACCAGCGCGGGAGAAACCTTATTATAGTACACGAGGAAAGAACCCATGGTCGAAAAGTCTGACGCAACACAAATGTACAAATTGTATGTTATGTCTTGTATTGTTTATTCCATTGGTCATTCACCTTAAATCACCTTGTATTAGCTGACTCGAATTTCTCTCCTTACAATGTTTTAAGATTTTTGGTAGTAATCGTGATAATTTCCTTGGTTTGATGGTAATATTTCCAAAAGACCTTAGTATGACAAATATATTTTCCATTTAGTTCGATATGCCTGTTAATAAATTAATGATGGTTTTACCAACACAACCTTTCCCTTAAACTGACAATGACATCGATTGAAACATATCTGATACACATCATTGATTGACAGCAAACATCGTTCATAACATCAACAGTATTAATAAAAATGCCATTTTCAAGAAGTTCACGAGGGCAGCGAAGCTTTTATAGGTGTGTTAAATGGTAAACTCAAGAGGGCGGTGAAGTGTCAAATTAGGTCTAAGAAGAACCATCAAACATGTATTGCCCTTCCTCTTGCTTTGCCATTCGCTACTGAAGTTGCGGTAACTTCTGGAAACTTCAATCTGTAATATCAAAACACAATCTGTCAGAATAACATTACGGTAATATAATTGCACCAACGAAACTATCTTGCGTTTTTTCGTCTTTATATCTTATGAAATATATTAATCTATTGAGTCATTAATAACGATTAATCTCACTCAAAGCATTTAGCGCAAGAACGATGGCAATTTCCAGTCAGATACGTGTAGGCATGATCGCTGTTATCATGTTTGATACGCACAATCGCTTTCAGTGGACAATACCCTTTATATAACTACATTTATATACGAACCCCGCCAGAATCTACTTCGCCTCATCAATCAAGCTAAAATAAGTATCAGGTTTTATTTCAACTAACATTCTTGGAAGCGTCACAATTGTCTTACACATGCACCTTTGCCATTGATAGTAAAATTTAACATGTTAACTTGCTTCGCTGGTGGCTTATTGATGTTTCGAAGGATACATGTATACAAAACATATCATAAATGGTTTTGATCTTCAGTGCATTTCTTATGAAAACCTTTTGGATATGACAGGCACATTCTAAACGTTTTCATTATTTTTACATATAACTTTGAGCTCGTGAGGATGATTACCCTGTTATGACCAAGCTCGTGCAGAAAATTACTTTCTTATGACCATGTGAACGTTAGAAAAATCAAATCAATATATATTCAAAGATTATTTTACAGTAAACTCAACGCTTATATTAAGAATGTCGTGTATGCGTAAGCGTATTTACCCAACATGGAGATTCAATTAACTGCTCAATAACACACATTTATGTGATTAAGTCGGAATAACATGTCCAAGCTCTATAAAGAGCATGAAGTGCTGATTGTGAGAAATGATGTCTTCCACGGGGTGTATTAGTATCCAATGGACAATAATCAGGGTCCTGATTGATCTATTTGAGTCGTGTTAGAATTATTATAAAATGTTTAATCTGCATTTTGTTGTCATTTTTGTAGTAGTCAAGCATTGCGAAGTACATTTAGGCTGTTTCAAATAAGGCAGTCTTTTAATACAGTGGAAGTTTTAAGTGCAAACCTGACACGCACATAAACGACAAAACGTGTATTTAAAATTAGTGCATTGCTGTATGCTTTGATGGTCGCAAACAGATAATTTATCTGTTTTATAGAAAGCCATACAACTATTCCTCAGTGTTTAAATTTTATCGACGAACAGGCATAATATTTTAAATAAAAAAACTGTATTCTGCCTCTGTTGCAAACATTGACCTAATAAAGGGGTGGCAAATAAATTTTCCTATCTTCGGTCAACAGGAAGTAGGGTATACCTACGCACGCTGTGACACATAGTTGAGTGTAACCTTTCCTATACACTTCACAAGGGTGACGCATTATTGAGACGCATCGTGAATGTTATCGTTTATAGAACATATCATCCAACTTTGCATCTTCTTTAAAACATATTACATAACCGGCTTTCCGTATTTTTATTTCCATTCACTTGATTACGCAATTTATGACGTTTCTCGTGTGACGTCATTTCTCTGACGAAACATATCTAGTATTAAGCAAGACTCTGTGGATCTTAGGGACAAGAATTTGGACGTGGTGGTTTTTTAACAGTAAAATATTTAATATTTGTAAAGCATTGAACGAACACAAAACGTTTTCCGGATTGTGTGTTTGTTATGCATATTTGTTAATTTCGAAAGGAAAAAAATAACTCGCTCCGACAGGATTACGATTTCTTAAATCGTGTTTTAGGTCAGAATGGTAAGCATTCGATACAAACGCCATGAAGAAATAGTGTTGTTTTAAATACATTTCGATACAAGGATGGACGAACAGAACATGTAAGTGCACATAGTTGTAACTTTATTGTTATAAGAATTTGATTAAAGCTGTAATTGAGGTAAATACAATTGAGTCTTTGTTTTGGCTGGCGACTTTTTTTTTTAATTTCTAATGATGAAAAATAAAAATAAGTTTCTCGATTCATTTTTTATTTTTTTCTCATTATTTCAATAGGAAAGTATGAAAAGGACCAGTTTAATGGGTAACTATTTTTTACGTGAAATAATCGGTAGTAATTCGGTCGTAAGGAATGTTGTGTACATGTTGGAGCTGACCAGAATAATTATTTTGTTATCTTAATGAATCATTTGTCTTTGATTAAATGTGTTAGCGGCATAATGTTAAATGAAGCAGGGTAAATAGAATACATGGTTGGTGTCGAGATGGAGAAAGTGTATCCGGTTCGGCCCGAAAAAGAACATAGGGCTCGCTAAAGCTCGCCCGATTTTCTTTTTCTAAGCCTCACCGGATAAACTTTCTCAATCTCGACACCAACCATGTATTCTCTTTATTTGCGACAATAATTAATATAATCAACACTTTTTTCTGATTGATCACTTTGGAATTGTTATTTTGTTCTATATCAAATCGACGAAATAACTTTTGCCATATAACTGTGTTCGTATCATAAATTTGTGTAAATATTCATAAATAAGATGAACCAGAACCAATTGTCCTTTATGTGTTGGCCATTTGTTACATATCCTGTTTGACATGAAGCTGGACTCGAAATTGCCTTTAAACAATTCCCGATTTACAACGATTTCGACGTAAGAACGCAGACAACAGGACGAATATGTCGTGTAAGTTGATTAACTCGTTTGTGTTTATTGTACTTATACGGATTAATTTCGGTAAATGGGGTATATCGATAGTTTTACTCTTTTAAAAATCGGAACTGAACATCGGTCTGCCGATCGCCGACCTAGCATTTCAACGAGTTCGACAAGTGTTTTCTTGTAGTTTATGTTGGCAAGTAGCCGTTTGTGGTCATTTTTCGTCATGAGGCAACCTTTGCCAACAAAATGTTACATAGTTTACGAAAATCGACCGCCATTTAGGCAATTAATCGCTTAAAATGTTGATGGAGGTGATTTTTCTGTGTCAAGAGATACCTACCTTGTATATATATATTATATCAGATTTTTTTGTTTGATAAAAAATGTTGTTTTATGACATATTGATAGTGTTTAAGTGACTTGGCCACGCGCCCAAGACCTGTGGTTCGTACAGCATGCGTTCAATACAAATATGAAAACTAACGCAAGAGCAAAACGAATGCATGAAATAATTTATAAAACCAAAAACTACGAAAATTATTACAACACTACCATACCATTTATGTGGTCTGGTAACATATATGTAACAAGATAAAAAATGCTCCTTTTTATTGTGTGTGTCACCATATATTCCATTTTAATCTCCCGCCACGATATCTATTCAGAAGATACACAAACACTAAATTGGTTCATAAACATGTGTTGAATATTGTGTACCACAAACAAAATAAAGAGTATTTTGTATCTTGTTAAATCTATGCTACCAGAGCACATCAAGATTTGAAATTGTGGCCATTGATATTAGGAACACGTATTGTTAATGCAAAATAGGGGCTTTTATGTACCTAAAACCTTACTATTGCAAAGAAGACCAACGATAACAAAATGTTAAATCTTTATGTCCACAAACAATTAAAATGAACTGAAAAACATAGCACAATATATAAACCACGCAAACAAATTTAGGGAAAAAACTTAATTAGAGGTTAATATATCAAATATTTTACTCATCACGAACTATTATACCTGAATTGTTTATTATTTGATCTCGATTACATCTTGCTATGTTGTTAAAACAAATATTGCTAAATAATACAATATATATATATATATGAGAGTGTGTGTGTGTGCGTGTGTGCGCGTGTACGTGCGTTCGTGCGTGTGTGCGTGTGTGTGTGTGTGTGTGTGTGTGTGTGTGTGTGTTTGTTAGTAAACTGTATTGCATATATTGTCGAATTGAAATTTAACAAAGAGAATTGTAAATGTTGATAAATTTTAAGGGTCTCAGACTGTGAAAACAAATACTAAAATGTATTGTTAAACAATGTTATTTAGAAGAACACACATGACAATAATTGATATTTAAAGTCTTTTACTGGAAATGAAAAACAAACATATTAGTGTGCAAGAGAAAGCGGTTATAACCATAAATAAGATGGCTGAAGATTAATCTTTGCTCGGCATGGAAAGTACAAGCTTCTGCAAAACGTCATGACAGGGAACTACATAACTGGGCATTTGTAAAACTATTTGCAGACTTTCAGCATACACTTTGAAAACGGAGTGGTTTGCTTAAAATATCCAATACAATGGTTATTTGATTTATCTGTGCTTGGTTTAATGTATTTATTTTTCGTAATTACACACTGGAATTGATGGTATATTATTTAATATATGTGTATGTGATTGTATGTGAGTGTATATGATTGTGTCTGTATAAGTTATGATTGGATTGTATGTACCTCTATTATAGAAATACCAGTAATATGTAAAGCAATCTGAACGTATTGTAAAGGGAGCTCTATTATATACTTACACATTATAATTTTAAACTAAGGATACGGGTTTTAATATGTTAAGGTTGCATAAGGTTGAATTTTAAAAAACGATCGGATATTTATAAATTTGCTCATGTGTTATGTTGAATTAGTACATACGAGTTGTGATACTGCTACTACCTGTTAATACAAACCCATATTTTTTAAATACTACAAAGATGACTTGTAAACACTACCATGCAGGTAGTGTTTACAGGTCATCTTTGTAATATTTGACCTTGACGTAAAGTTACAAATGGTACATATGTTTGCTATGGTAACATAAATTTCATTTACCCGAATACATTTAGTAGTAATGCATTTAATGTATTTTAACTTGTTTACATGATAAATTGCGTGACATTGTTCTAATAACTCTACATCACAGTATCGGGTTTATGATCAGGTGTATTTGCTTATGAGTGTATGACCAGCTGCCAAAAACAAATACAACATATAACATAATGCTCTTTACAAATGATTTGCGAAAGAATTAAACCGATATTTAGGGCATGTAAAGAGTTCTCTACTTATGGTAAAGAAAACGATTGATGGTGTCTTATAGACAGTTTAAATGCTGTAAGCAGTAGGGTTGTTTTGTCATCTGAATGAGACAAATTTACGATCTTTCTTACCATTTTTGTTTAACAATTTATTTGTAGAAAGATTGCAATTTTGAAACTCACATATCATTTATAGATGGATCATATTTGTTTGCATCCTAATGACTGAAACATTATCCCCGATTATTTTTAATAGACTTAGTACACTAGTACACAAATATTATATGTGTAGTATTCGATTCACGGGGAACGTTTTGTGGCATTCATGTTTTCATTTTCTGTCTGCAAAGGAGCATTTGAACGTTTTAAATACGTATTTGGTTAGTTTTTAATTATGGCTAAAAGAGGAGGTTTTGTTAACTTTCAATCAGAAATTGATCGTTCTAAAGCGGATATCCAAGACTTAATCATCGTATATTTAAGGTGATGTCCGGTATTAACAGAAGTGGATAATACCACGATAATTGTTCTCCTGATATAGTTTCTGGAGTATGCTATATTGGAGAGGCATATATCATATACATGTTTATACATAGCAACATGACCTGTGGGAGTCTCTTTATTTATTATATGATATTCCCATGGTGATCGCAAACTCATGATTTATATATAATATAGCAATATATACATCAGCTAAAACATAACATTGTATCACTGTTTTATTCAGATTTAGTAAAACAAATGGAGTTTATTACGATAACATTTGGACACGCATGAGCAAGATTTATGTTTATCCTCGATTTGGTAAAGATATACCTAATGATCAAGATTCATCGACATGGAGTTTAAAAAAATTGGATTATTGAACGGTTACAAGTTTTTTTCTCTCTAACATTTGACTCGGTGACCAACAATTTGGACACACATAATTAACATTTAAACGAGTTTCAATTGTGGTATATAGAGTTGTATCAAGTTTTGTCTAAGTTTTGACTTGTACGTTGTTTTTGCCTTACATTACCAAGATTTTAAATTGGCCTCGATGCTGTCAGGAACAACGTGCTGACCAAGTTTCATCAATTTTGAGTCATAAATTCGGCTTTCGCTTTTTGTCCTTATATTTTACCAAGTAACCTAATTTTTTTAATCACATGGCCCAGATTCAATGAAACATAAATCAAAGCTGAGCTGAACCAGCATAATAATAATCTATGAACAAAAGTGAAACAAGGATTGTATAAGATGTAACCTTGTGGACCCGTAAACGGAAGCCACAAAAAGGCCACATGGTCATATTTTCGCATGAGACANATGTTGTTATTAAAATATGTCTAATAGTATCGTTATTTATCGGACAGATTACCAGTCATGATTACTCGAATGCGTGAATTGTACACAACTCGGTGTAATCAACGGACAGCAATTTTGTGTGGCTCGAATCATAATGCACTAAACATATTTCGATTAATCACTCTCTTTATCATCAAAGAATTGACCAAAACTGTCGTTTTCAATCTTTCGACGAATTATTAAAATACTAGTGAAGAATAATTATACTATATTTTCATAACGCAAAAGAAGTAGGTAAACATTATGACAAATCGATATCAACAAACAAACTGTTGACTCCACATATAAATATTGTAATTATTTGTATTTCAAGCTATTGATCAATAAACCAATGACAACTCGTAGTTTACTAAAAATTATTCACAAATGCTTTTAAGGCTTCTTTGGTTTCATTCAATGATGCTTTTAACAACACTTAATAAAATGTAAAGCGCAGATTGTTACAGCCTCGATGATAAATGTAACATGTCATTTCGTTATGAGGTTCTGGTGGAGAGGCGAAGATGGTAATTCATAATGAAATAATGCCAAGGAATATCGCCATGCATATTGCATGGCTGAATCGGTATCAAATCGGTATCAATAATATATTAATCATCATCATCATTGTCATCATCAGCAGCGACATCAGCAGCAATAGTAGTATCAATATCATCATCATTAGCAACAGTCATCATTATCAGTATCCGCAACAGTATCATTATTATTATCAATATCAGCATCAGTATTATTATCATCATCAGCAGCAGCTGAAGCAGAATCAGCATCACCAGCATCAGCATAAATATTATATCCATCATCAACATCACAGCATCATCAGAATAAATATCATTATCATAAGCATACAGTATTCAGGTCATGCACTTTCAGGAAGAATCCGTAATTATATTTGTTTCAAATAATTTCAGTATATATCATCATAATACAATACGCGTTTACATTTGATATTTTATTTGGGTAAATACACCTTTGCTTGTGTTTTTTACCATGTCAAAGACGATACAGCTTTCGATATACGGGTCATGTTGGCCTCCTAAAGAGCAGTATAAATGCGATAAGGAAGGTGATACATGTCAACTTGAAGAGTTTCTTCAATCAAATATCGTTATCATCTTATTGAGGAGAAATCAAATTTAGATTGTACACTCTTAAATACATTGCCATACAATGATAGAAAAGCACTAAACGAATCTAACGCAATCAAACATATAACCTATGTGTTAGGCCACTCATATGCTAAATAAAGGGTTACATGTAAAGAATATGTTAACTGTTTCATAATGTGAAATTACCGAAAAAAAAAGAGGAAAATATAGTGAACAAACGGGTTTTCGTGTTTTGTGTAAAACGTTGCATTGAATTGAAAAACATGCATGTATTGATTATTATAGTATTATACGGCATACCCTAGATGCATTTTAGTCAATTATACGCAGTTTGAAATTATTAAATAAACTTTTTATCATGTGAACATACATTTAAATGATTATTATCGTGCAGTATAATCTAAAACAAATGCATTTAACTATGTGATTTTCTGTTGCTTGAACATCATGTTTTTCAGTTCCTTCTCAAACTAAATAAATGTTGGTAAATGCTTTTCAATAATTGCTTTGCATCAACGAAAGTCTTCATATTCTTGATCCGTATGTAATAGACTTGCAATGAAATGTCGCTAGAACTGCAGATGTCTTGTCCCGATCGACTGCAGACTTATTGCAAATGCAATTACGAAATTGACGCTTTCAAATAACTGTTGCAAAGATGTGATTGTGCGAATTGGTTTGCTCAAAGAACGTTAGGACCACGACAAACGCAAGAATGAATGATTAACATATATTTGAATACAAATATATCGCGAACGAACAACCCCCTACACTTGTTTAATAAAATATGACAGGAACAGCTCGGGTCAGATGCTTTGTCATTGCATTGTATATTGGATTATATAGGAGGTGTTCGGTCATTAAGGACAAAACATGACATTTTAATTACAACATCTTGTACTAAAGTATCTGCACTACTCCACCATTGTTCGTAACAGACAATTAATTCCAAGGAATGGATGTCTTTTTGCGGAGTCTATTTTTAAGTTTACCTAGATATTAGTCAAAATCCAACATATTTGACGCAAAAAGGTACTGTTGTCTCCGGGATCTATATTCCGTGTGTATGGCTGGTATAAACGTATAAACGTATAATTATTCCGTATACGTCGTACTTCTCCTTTTAATTGAGCCTTGGTTTTGGCCTATTGCATGTGCGTAAAGTGTCGTCCAAGATTAGCCTGTGAAGTTCCCGCACAGACTAATCATGGACGACACTTTCCGTCTAGACCGTCTAGACTGTATATATTCGTTTAGAAGAGACTTTCTTCAAACGATAAAGTCCATAACAACGGAAAGTATCGTCTCTGATTAAGCTGTGCGGACCGCACAGGCTAATATGAGACGACACTTGACGAACATACATTAAGACCAGTTTTCCCAGGGAAAGGCTCCAATACAAAATATCCTCCTCCCCCTTCTCCTCCTTCTCCTCCCCCTTCTCCTTCTTCTTCACCTCCTCCTCCTTCTCCTCCTCCCCTCCTCCTCCTCCGTCTTCTGCGTCGTCGTCATCGCCGTCATGATCATGAAGCATCATTTGATAGTATAATACTTATATTAATACATTGAACTAAAATACGGTTTTGGAAAATCCTTTTTACAAATAGACTCACGTTTCGGTAGGTAATTGGATAATGTTTGCCAAATACGATTCCTGAATCATCGGATACTTTTAAGAGCGTGTGGTGATTAAACCCGAGTCCGCTGCTTAAGAGATGTATGCTCTTACAGCGACGCTTAACTCGTTCAAACTTTGAGCAGCTTGTAATATTGAACTTATAGTTTGTAAGCAAGCGAACTCCGGAAGTAGAATTTGTTTTGCTCATTTTTTGTCATTTTGCAAGTGCCATCTCAACAATAAATGTCATTGGAGAAGTTTGATGCACAGAGAATGTCAAACGCAATCGATTGAGGTTAACTAATATACGTCTTTCTTCTTTTGTTTCCATGAAACGTATATGTGGCATATTTGTTTATTTTGTACCAAATTGTAAGACAATGAAAATAAATACTTTAACGACTGGCTTTTGGTGCATTAATAATAAAGCATGCCTCGCTTTATGATACGACAGGGCATTCAAAAGCGATTATTGATTACTCTAGAAATATAGCTTACAACGTCAAAAGATACGCGTGGAAAATGTGTTCACTGTTGAATAAGGTAACATGACTGAACACCACAAAACAAGAATACGTAATATATAAAGAGGTTTTCATGTTTTAATGTGAAATATGGCATTGGATCGAGTAACATGCGTGTATTTTAATGTATTGTATACACTATATTCGTTGTTTAGCATATATACACGCTTTGGAGTGATTTAATAAAGTAAGCTGTTATGTGAACTTATTTTTCGTTCATATGGATCGTGTAAAATAAATATTTTAGAGCAATTATTGTGATATTTTGCTGTTGAACAACATGTTTTTCAGTTGCGTCTAAACGTAAATGAATGTTGGTTGATAGTTTCACGCAACAGCCTAACATCCAAGGCCGTCTTAGTGTTGTTGATCCGTATGTAATGAAGTTGTTAGGAATGTCGTTAGAACTGCAGAGTTATTGTCGTCCAAATCGCAATCAGACTGAATTGAAAATGAAATAACGACCTTGAGTCTGTCCGATAACCGTTGCAATTGTGTGCAATTGCGATATTTTGAATTCAGTTGCGTCTAAACTTAAATGAATGTTGGTGAATCCTATCTAATAATTAACTAGCATCAAAGGCAGTCTCAATGTTCTTGATCCGTATGTAATTAAGTTGTAAGAGAGTTACATATTCCTTGTCGCGATCGAATGCAGGCTAATCGGAAATGCCTTTATCACATTGAAGCTGTCAGATGACCGTTGCAATTGTCTGCACTTCCGATATCTTGAAATTGGTTTGCTCAAAGAACGTTTGAACCATGACACACAAATGAATTAATTATTTACATATATTTGAATATAAATATATTATTTCGCGTTCGAACACACCTAATAACTCTTTGAATAAAATATGATATGAACAGCTTGCGTCAGGTCCTTCATTCTGTAAGTATCAAAACCCTCAGGTTTACTTCTCTGAAATGCTTAACCATTTGCTATTACAGACGATCAATTTGCCACAAGGTAAAGATGATTATGTAGGAGGTTTTGGATCAACATCTTGTATTAATGTATCAAAAAACATCATCTTTACTTTCATGAACTGTTCAACCAATGTTAGTTAACGACAATACAATTGCCTAAAAGAATGTAATAACCTTCTATAAGATTCCTTATTTAGTTTGCCTACTAGATGTTATCCAACACATATGACGATGAAAGTTACTGGTGTCTACGGGATTAATGTTTCGTGTTTACAGATGCTATTCCATAGAATACATTAAATTATTCCGTATTCGTCGTACTTCTCCTTTTTAACTGAGCCTTGGTTTCGGCTTAGTGCATGTGCGTTAAGTGGTCTGCACAGGCTAATCTGGGACGACACTTGAGGCACATTCATTAAGCCCGGTTTCCCAGATCAATGCTCCAATGTCAAATACGATGCTCTCAGGTGCTTCGATGTCTCTATATGCGTTTTTTTGTCAGAGTCTCAAGCGTCAAAATGACCAGAAACAAGTTTTGCTGACACAGACGCATTCAATCATTGTTTATACGTAATACAATTTATGTCATTGTCAGTGATCTTCATCGTGAAACCAGCTTTATATAAATATGTCTATAAAATGCCCCGTTATTGATGGAAATTGACAAATTGCAATACAGTCTGACAAAGGACATTAGCACTTGACACAGCACAATATACTTGTCTTACATTAGCAAAAATTACTAAAACAAAAACAAAAACGGGTCACCCTCCTTAAAATGCAAATGTAAGTTTAAAGCGGGTTTATTGAAAAAACACCTTACATTCACATAAAACGTATACACGTTTATACGTAAATGCCATTGCAATACGTATGAACCAAAACAATGATACTGTATCAAAATAAGGTGTCTAAATGTAACTCCTTTATGAAGGTTATTTTAACGTGTCTGGAACGCTCTTAGAAGTGTGACATAGCCTTGCTCTCCACAATACTATTAGCACGGTTATTACTATTTACATGCTTGTATGAAACTTTTGTTCTATTTGAAACCATATCCATATTCATGAGTCTAACTCTTCACATGTAATGTTCCAACTATTACACAACTTATTAGTATTTGTTTTAAACAAGTTAATGAAAAATTGCATTAACAACATCAGATTCGATTATTTATCCCTATAACTGTTTATATATGTCTCAGTACATTTGATTCATGAAGTTTTGGTAATTTAACGTGGAGTTGCTCTTTTAGTTCCCATGGAATTAATGCACGTGTTATACGTCAATATAAAAAAGAATAGTTTGTAATAATATAATATAATCTTGCCAGATAAACAGACTGAAGCAACCACCAGAAAAAAATAAACAATATATTTTAAAGAACATGGTTTAAAATTGTTATTAGAGGAATAAAAGAAAACGTATTACAGAATTTCTTTCCCATGCCCTTTTGCGATCTACTGAACACAACTTTCACGCTCGTGACATTTTAAATACTGGAAACATTAAAGTTATAAATGTAAAATTCTAAACGTTTTGTTAGTATGGCTTTTGAAACGATTCAAAATGTGAATCTTTATCTGAACAAAACCAGCGTTTCACATATTTGCAGCCTAAGCTTGGGATCTTTATTATATATATATTATATCATATCAATACAACGTGTACATTTATAATACCACCACTTTAAGGCTTAGTTTAAGGAATGTATGGCCAGTCCGTAGGTATTCAGTTATTTGTATTGGTCCACAATAAACTATTTCTGTATGTGGAATCTTTTTAGCAGCTGAATTATCAAGGCTTTACTGCAATGTTTCTTCTGTTTCTGATAATGATCGATGCACTGACACCAAATTGGTGTGTCGGTTCGAAGGGATTTAATACACAATATGTGTTTATTATTGTTTATGTATTATATTTCGGAGGGGGATAATACAAAAAGGAATAAACAAGGCTTAAAGTAAGACTCATTAATATAACCAATATGATATACCTTTGTAAATGTCTGTTAAAGCTACTTAATCAAAACGACACAACACCAAAAAAAACATTTTTTTTTATGTATTTTGTTTGTATGCATTCTGAGTGTGTTATAACAAAATAATGCGTAGCAACGACACAGATTTCCGGCTTGCATAAAAGCAAACTGTTCTGCAGCATTGTACATACAAGTAATTTGATTTTTCAAACGTGTATGTATTCTTCAGAAAAACATGCTCGGGGGGTCCGGGGGCATGTTCCCCCCGATTGTTTTATCTCTACGAAGCCGTACGTGCATTCTAGAGAGGTTTCAGACAATATTATAGTGCAAAATATGGCGTGATAAACTCGGATATGATACCATTTATCTTCGATTTTAAAACATGTGATTTTCCTTTAAGATTTATATTCTAGAATTATGTCGGGGTATATCATTTAATGTATGTCTAAATAAAACCATGATATGGCATGGTATAAAATAGGGCATAACACTTTTGGATAAAAGGAACTTAATCTTTATTTGCAGTTTTAAAACACAAATAAAAGAGACATAATAAAGCAAAATATCCATCTTTAAGATAGCAACTATATATGTCTATCATATTTACTCGATAACTCTAGTCACTTACATCTCGTCTTGTATTCTCTACATATAGCAAAATACTTTAAAAAAACAATACACGTAAACTGTAAACATTCTAATTAATGCAATGTCTCTTGTATTACATGCATTACATTACACACGAAAAAAGGGCCAAACGGCGCTCCTTTCGTCTGGCAAATACGTCAACGACCTCTTCCAGATCGCTCTCGGTGTATATTCAACAGGGCAAGACCGGAAATGCGCTCCGTTCCCATGGTGCTACGTAGGTATGTCTTCACCCGTCTCATTGTGGAAAAAGACCTCTCCGTTGTTGCTGTAGATAATGGCATGCAGAGCATAACGAGAAGACATCTTCGAACATTGGTGTAGGAGTTTTTCGTTGCGGGGGTAAGCGCCGACTCGAGGGTTTTGAATGGCTCAGGAGATGAAATCTGCCACTTCGACTTCCACCTTCTACACTCCCTGGCAAATGTACATCGTCAACCTCAAGGTCCGGCTGAAACTCGGTGAAAATCTCTTTAACAAGATCGTCTGTAAATTCGCTAACCTTCAATATAAAAAAAACGTATCGCGTCATTGAATCATGATATACATACGGCATATTGCATAAAACTATAACAAAAGCGTTTGTATAATCTGTGCCTCCTGATTGGGAAGAACACTAAATATTCGGATTTATATTTTGACTAATAGCATCGCAGTATTTTTCAAGTTTGTCCCACGGTTTAGTTTATTAAACCATATCACTGCATCGTCAAAACATAAACCCGAACATTAAATAGATTAATGTTTGTTTATCGCTGATTTACATATACTTAATTTGTATATACGCATTGACCGTTTAAACGCATGTGTATTATTATTATTATTAATTTTATTATTATTAGTATTATTATTAACATTCATGCACAGAGGACACTAAGGTTTAACCTACCTAACAGGAAACTTATACAAATGAACATTGCTCCAGTCAGCAGTCAACAATTGTATTTTATCTGGATTTTGGCTGGTCTGATTATCAAATCAAATTAGCAGCCATTCTTAAAATCGCCCGCTTTGTAAACAATCCATTCGGATACATAGTAGAAAACAACGATAAAGCGCAGTCGATAATAATGTTATGTATGTCACCACCAAAAGAAACGTGACCTCGCAAATGGTAAATCATGCGTATTCTGTGAAGTCGACAAAAACAAACTTTAAGACAGTTTTAGTGTTTTCGATATTAAAACACATCTTTCACATATACAATATGCCTAACCCGGGTAAGGCATCACATTTTATTGCATTTTTCGATCACTTTAATTATCTATTTATTTCCAAACAGCGTTCGCACGTGCGTATTTGCGTATGCCCAGCTACGCCCCTGGCACCCTCTGTCTGTTAAATAGTATAAATTTCACAGTTTCAACGTAATTTTCAATTACATAAATACTCCGCCATACATCGCAATTATAATAAAACGGGAGACTACTTATGTCTTGTTAACGCGCTATATAATGATGGATGGGTTAATAAGCCTAATAATTTGAAGTTAGATTTCCAGAAGTCGTTCACAATTTCAATTGATGAATTGATGAATTAGACTTGAACTCATCGATTCGGGCACATATCATGTACCAAACAAATCAGCAAGTGAGAACTTGATTTTGCTAGATCAGATATTGCAGTGAGAATAATATTGAAATTCGGTAACCTTTTGTCCGAAACGTTGAATAGTGTAACGAACTAAGTTTTATGAGCATTAATGTGAGTTTGTAATAGTTTTAAAGTAAACTCAGCGCCGGGTGAGTCTTTTTGTGTTACGGACATTGAAAAGGCAATTAAGCCCCGTTTTACCAGAGATTTAAAATAAATTCCCGTATTAGTTGTTTAACAAGGTGGATAACCGGACAAGGGCATTGATTAAAACTTATCAGATACACATTATTGATTGACAGCAAACATCGTTGATAACATCAACAGTATTAATAA
>VMBQ01012804.1:0-18228 GCA_007657795.1 Dreissena rostriformis
AGAAGGATGTAATTTTTACCTAAATACCGTTCCATAGAAAAGTAAACCAAGGCCAGACTAAACTGGCAGGTGTTTCACTGAGTATCATAATCTGAGGCAAATGTGTAGTAAAACACCATAACCTTTTTTCAATTGTCACAAAGGTTAAAGATGTATTTCATGAAACATAATGTTTATACCTCTTTCTGTCATATAGTCACCAATATTATCCAATCATCCAGGGACATAACATGATTAGCCATTGAATTATTTAGCACAAATGTTAGAGCAGCTTTGTTAGTGATTTTCAATTTAGCTGTCTAACATGTGTATATTCTGATGAATGAAAATTTATCTCTTAACATTTAGCTGGGAAGAAAATTTTAAACTTTTGGCTGCTTTTCACAGCGGCCAAGTATTCCAAAAAGACAGAGAAACAAGGGCTGTTTGTAAAACATGCATGCCCCCCATATGGGCTGTCAGTTGTAGTGGCAGCCATTGTGTGAATACGTTTTTTGTCACTGTGAACTTGATCTTTGACCTAGTGACTTGACAATCAATAGGGGTCATCTGCCAGTCATGATCAATGTACCTATGAAGTTTCATGATCATAGGCCTATGTATTCTTGAGTTATCATCAGGAAACCATTTTACTGTTTCGAGTTACTGTGACCTTGACCTTTGACCTAGTGACCTGAAAATCAATAGGGGTCATCTGCCAGTCATGATCAATGTTCCTATGAAGTTTCATGATTCTAGGTGTAAGCATTGTTGAGTTATCATCTGGAAACCATTTTACTGTTTCGAGTCACTGTGACCTTGACCTTCGACTTAGTGATCTGAAAATCAATAGGGGTCATCTGCCAGTCATGATCAATGTACCTATGAAGTTTCATGATCCTAGGCGTAAGCATTCTTGAGTTATCATCCGGAAACCATTTTACTGTTTTGAGTCACCGTGACCTTGACCTTTGACCTAGTGACCTGAACATCAATAGGGGTCATCTGCCAGTCATGATCAATGTTCCTATGAAGTTTCATGATTCTAGGTGTAAGCATTGTTGAGTTATCATCTGGAAACCATTTTACTGTTTCGAGTCACTGTGACCTTGACCTTCGACTTAGTGATCTGAAAATCAATAGGGGTCATCTGCCAGTCATGATCAATGTACCTATGAAGTTTCATGATCCTAGGCGTAAGCATTCTTGAGTTATCATCAAGAAACCATTTTACTATTTCTAGTCACTGTGACCTTGACATTTGACCTAGTGACCTCAAAATCAATAGGGGTCATCTGCCAGTAATGATTAATGTACCTATGAAATTTCATGATGCTAGGCCTAAGCATTCTTGAGTTATCATCCGCAAACCAACTGGTGGACAGACGGACCGACCGACCTACGGACATGTGCAAAACAATATACCCCCTGTTCTTCAAAGGGGGGCATAAATATGGAAATTCAAAGTTGATTAATCCTTGCGGGAATGATCATGGTCAAACCATGTCTCAAACAATGATATTATACACATGGTTTGCAACATGAGTGATTGTTTTCCCCAAATTTTTAAGGCAAAGTATTTCAAGTTTAATAAAAAATCTAGTTTAAAAATCCGCTTGTTCCTTTTTGGTCATTGAATAACAAAATCCATGGTCCACTGGACAAAAAGACATTTATTGCATTGTGATAAAATGTTAAGTGCTATATTGTATACACTGAGCTTTTCTTACAGATATGGCATTTATTTCAATAGGTTAACAACTCTTCAAAATATTTTATGAACCCAAGTCACATCTCATTTTTCTTTTAATAGGCCATCAATTAGTAATTTAATAAACACATACAAAAATAATATGTGCAATGATCATAGCATGAAAGGCTTTTATATGAGGAACGTGACAAACCTAATGAGGGATGTGAATCTATGTCCGACTTTTTTATTGTCTAACTTTCAGAGACCTTGGAAGCATTTTTCAGCTATTTAATGTTAGAGCTTTGCATACAGTGTTCAAAAAAGACATTTAAAGATTGTTTGTTCATTTTTTTATTGATGGTACCTTAAGACCTTTGTAAGACTTGAAAACAACAACCTCAGCAGTGCATGAGTACTCAGTGATTCATCAAACCACTCAATGATTTTATAGAAGAAAACTTAGGGTGTCATGTAAACTTGTGCTTTACATTACAGGTAGCTTTATATGACACCCTTATGTCCACTGCACAAGTTTCAAATACTGTTCAACCCCAGGAAGTTGTTTATACCATTAACATATTCCCAATAATCAACCATAGTAGCTGCTTTCAGTACACTATTACATTAGCTTTATAACAAACTAGCTCAAATACTTAACAACTTTTTAGCAAATGCGAAGAGAAATCATTCACAACATTATCATATTTACAAAACTTGTCAGATTTTCAACAAAACATGTCATACTCACAACAATGCATATAAAATGCAAAATTATGGAAGAAAAGGAAGCAGCCTAAGCTTGGACTTTTTGTGACAGTTGTTAGGAGCAAGAGCAACAATTTCAAACATGCATCACAAATTTGTATTTCTAATACCTCTATACATGATGCAAACTTTGTGTCCACTGGTTTAAGTGAGCCACAACTGTTTTTGACAAGGATCACCTTGTTGTGCTCTTAACCCATTTATGCCTAGCGTCTAGTAAAAAGGCCTTGGCAAACAGCGCGTAGACCCAGATGAGACGCCGCATCATGCGGCGTCTCATCAGGGTCTGCGCTGTTTGCTTAAAGGAATTTCTGTAAGAAATATTCTAAATATAGAAATAAATATACTAGACATCTCTAATTTTGGAAATAAATTGATCCAATTTAGAAAGATGGGAGAGTCCACTAGGCATAAATGGGTTAAAGACAATATTTTTCTCATCTGAGACCAGAAAGATCTCATTTTTCTAATATTACATTTTTTTTTTTAACATTTTAAATGAACCTTGTGATCACATTATGTTTTTGATATGCAATTAAACCATTTTTCTCTTTGATTCTCAAGCACAGAGTTGCTGCTTCACAATAGGGTTGTAAACACTTAAAATATAACCTTGATTGCAGGCATGCGTCAAAATTATAAATTGTGGAAAATAAGAGCCTCACTCTGGGAAAACCGGGCTTCATGCATGTCAATAAGAATTTTCCCAGCTTAGCCTCTGCAGTCACCACATGCTAATCATGGACAATATTTTCCATTTTTTATGAAATTTTTCTCTGGGTATAAGTCTCTTCTGAACATAAATCCAGTCTAGGCGTTAAGTGTCATTCCAGTCCGCACAGGCTAATCTGGGTCGATAATTTATGCACACGCATTATATAAGCCTGTTCTTACCACAGAATTGCTCATACATTTCTAAAAATGCTCAACTCAACTTTTGATATTAAAAAGATGTGATCACCTGTAGCGAGATATGGTCCGGTGGTCGGGAAGCACAGCAGTGGCAAATGCCCATGGTGACCAGCAGCAATAAGGTTCATGGAATTCCTCTTTTAATGTTAAGTTGCAGATTTATGCCGCAAAACCATCCAGTGTAGGGTAGTTAACCACTGATAGATTGTTCTTTTGCACACATTTACTTGGACAGCACTGGCAATGTCTCGTATATATAGTTTTCATGTTTGTACCAAACCAGCCAACCAATTAGTTATCTGTTTATCACATACTGTTGGATTGAATGTATTTCAATATCAACAGAAGCCAATGGCTTTGACGTCATAGTTCACTAACCTATTCTCTAAGTTTAAAGTTATAAATTTCCCCACAACACTCTAGTTCACGAGAATTATGTATCTGCTTTTATTCATATTACCTGAGTTTCATAACATATTGGTTACACATAATCTTCATGACGTTGAATTCAAATACGTACACTCCTGTTGCGACCTACAAAGGTGCCATAACTCAAGTCATTTATCCAAACTGAATATTATTTAATTACTGAATATAATTTTAATATAATTACAATAAACTTGCATGTTATTATATCACACATCATGAAAATACTTCAAACTTTGCAAGGCCTTGCACGTTTTAGTCCACCTATTTTATTTGTATCCGTTAATCTGCGAAAACAGAATAGTAGGAGGATCCATGAACTACATGTATGTCTTCATAATTATATATATATATATATATATATATAAGCACACATACAAAAATGGGCTTTTAACTACTTTTATTATATTGAAGAAAAGTTTATATTGTTTTGTTATGTTTGCATTCTAAATTTTTATCAGATAATACATGTTTTACAAGTAGCATTATATATATATATATATTTGAACTGATTAATTATGTTTTTTAACCAATTATATATATAAATTACATATTACTATACCAGTTGAAGCCACACACCTTGAAATGGAGCACATGTTTATCAAAACATATAGATGCAATTTGAAAGTGTGCAAAATTTTCATTAAATTTATAGCCTAGTTAGCAAGTAATTTATTATTTTTCAAAGGGTACCACTTTTAAAACCGAAAGTAGGATTTCTATATGTATATCTCCATTTCGACAAACGCGATTATTTTTAAGATTTAAAGCGCAAAAAAGACGGATTTCTACCTTGTAACCACCAGATTTATTCTAAGTTTCTTATTTATACTTATATATTTACTAATCCAAATAAGGTGTGTGGCTTTAAGTGAGCAATATCTCCTACTTTCAACCATTAATTAAGAAAACTGATGAATTTCGCACCATTTACGCCAATAATAATGACAACTGCTCTAAAATAAGCAACAAATAAAACAAATTACACTTTATCCAGTTAAGGGAAATACATCACCAACATTCTAACATGTTTAATCGCAAATATGCAAAATAAAATCCACAGATATTGTATTTAACACTCCAAACCAAGCAAAACAACAAGCTTGACTTCAATCTAGTTCTTTGGTTCATTCATTTACATAAACATAAAACTAGCGAGGCCTTAATCTATCCCTACACGCACTAAAACCTGTATCCTCCATTATACCTTTACCTACTGCAGCATACACTCAATTTCAGATTTTAATCAAAAATCCATAAATTCTTGCCAAAAGCAACAGCACAAAGGTGGCGTGTTCTGAGAAAACTGGGCAAAATGCATGTGCGTAAAGTGTCGTCCCAGATTAACCTGTGCAGTCCGCACAGGCTAATCAGGGACGACACTTTACCCCAAAATTGAATTTTTGCTTAGAAGAGACATCATTTAAACGAAAAATTCCATAAAAGCGGAAATTGTCGTCCCTGATTAGCCTGTGCGGACTGCACAGGCTAATCTGGGATGACAATTTACGCACAAGCATTTTGCCCAGTTTTCTCANAGCCAACTTTATTCTATTTATTTACTTTTTTCTGTCTTTCGTTTTCGTTATTCTTATTTCTTGACATTGCAGACATACATATAAACTGACATTAGGCACAACAATTTAACAATAGGTTTAACGAACAGTTTCCAGATAACCTGTTCTTTAACTTCACACTTGTTTTTCGCATTAAATTTAGGACCTTGGGCCAGGGGAAAAACCCTAAATTTACATACCAGGAAATCTTATGATGACCAATGAGAATGAAGGAGGACACTTACAACTAGCCCATCATTGAATTAATGTGACCACCCCTGACCACACTTGTACTCCACAATTTATCACGAATACCAGTAAATAGATGAGCAGTCAGACCCAACTGTGGTCCAGGACAATGCCTTGTTACCTTGACACATTTTAAACCAACCTCACTCAGTATTCAGGCTTCTTATTACCATGAATACCACAGCTCAACAAAATGAAAATGTGAGGTTTAAATTAAAACTACTCCATTTGCCTATTGTAAATTTACACTTTAAAGTGATATTAGCCGCATCTTTCACTGTTAAATTGAGCTGAAAAGAATTAACAGGTCAAAAGAGTCAGTTAAAATGTGGTAACTGACCAATTATCTGCAACTCATCTTGCAACCTGCAGTTAATTGTTTATAAAAAAAATATATTATATTCGATATTTTACATGACTGACCCAGTCCTCTAAGCCGAGCGGAACTGCCGCGTATTTACGAAAGCGATACTATTTTTGTCTTTCTCATAAAGTCACTTTACTGACACCTCATTTATAACATATTTCTTTGAAGAAGCATGGCCGAAGATGTGGCTGACAGAGACACGAAGGTAAATGTATTCATAATTTCAGAATTGTCATATGTTTTCACGGTGAGTCCCAGATTTTAAACTTACCAAAGCTTACCTCAAAAACGAAAGTACGGTTGATATTCAAATGCATTTTTTTTCTCTTTCCGGGATATTGTTTAAGTATGTTGCTGCTGCATAAACAAATATAAGTGTATATGAAGTGAAAACACCAAAAATAAACAACGGTTGCGATAGACACCTATATACATAATGTACTGTTAGATGCGTTTAATATCACTTTAAGTATGTCATATAGTCAGAAGAGAAAGTAGTTACGGAGACCTACAAAAACTGCTTGCAACCGCCTGAACAACATTAACTCAGATATGATCAGCACTCTGGGAAAACTGGGCTTGTATGCATGTGCGTAAAGCGTTGTCCAAGATAAGCCTGTGCAGTCCACACAGACTAATCTGGGATGACAATTTCCGCCTACACTGGTTGTTTTGTTGAGAAGAGACTTCTTTTAAATGAAAAATTCCATACAATTAGGAAGTGTCATCTCTGTTTAGCCTGTGCAGACTGCAAAGGCTAATCTGGGACGAAACTTTACATGCATTAAGCTCGGTTTTCTCGGAGACCAGCTTTATATATACTAACATAAATACAACGCAATAAGAAACAAGATGAACTCAAAAGCCCATTTTTTCCCCAAAAAACGAATAAATGTGTGATGAAACAACTTGAAAACACTCTGATAAATGTATTTATCCAACAATATGCACACAAAAATAATAAAACTAAATAAATAAATATTAGTCAGTACTGCTTGTCGGCCTTTATTTTGGGGTATTGGAGTTTCTCTCCTTAATCATAAATTTTGCATGTTCCCTGGAACATTATTGTTTCAAATTAAGTAATATCAACTTATAAAAAAAAATACAGGGAAATTACATTAGCGTTCTTTGCTAACCATCTTTAAGACTACGATATGAATCACAATAACCAAAAGCATTCTGTTCAATCTATTTTCCATTTAAACAATATCATTGTACATGATTGTCTCATGGTTAACAACATTCTGAGGGCTAAACAATCACAGGCTGGAATAATACAATTTGTGTTGTTTTCTCCCAATATACGCTATCCATGTTGAGAAGATGACAGAAAAAACATCAACCACGAGAATGCAAATCAATTACTTATTTATTATTTTTCGTTCCTTTGCGTTAAATATATATATATATATATATATATATATATATATATATATATTTTGGTTCTCAACTAAAACGTCAAATGTTGGCCATCCAACCTGAATTATCATTCCACATACAATAATGTACCTTGGTCTTCATTAAAAAAATACTAATCCCCTCTCCAAACTTGGTATTGTAAATTTTACCTACAGATTTCCACTTCACAATGTTTTATTACCCGCACTATTTATACTAATACCCTTCACCAAATAAATCCTCAATAAATGCAATCTAACAGAATACATGTATCAATACCCTCCATGCATAACCTTAGTACGATTCAAAAATCTAAATTTCCTTAAAAGTTCCTTCACATAACAACAAGAAAATAATTAAACTGCAGGGAAACACTGAAAATCATACAAATTCAACCCAAAATACTTAATCACTCTGGTACCAAACAAATATCCGTTCACAAGTTCCACTTTTTCACATAGCAAGATGCATAAAACACTGGTTTGTACATTTGCCTGTGAATTCTCACACTCAGTGAAAATTCCAGCAGAAAGTTCAATTCCGATAGATCCCCCTGCATCTCTTAAGTTCACAGGCAAGAGGTAGTGACGCAAGGCGAAGGCAAAGCATTGGATTTTCCATTACACAAAATTTGCATTACGCTCTTCATATTGGCCTGTTCTCTTAATTGCTCTATTCTTGTTAAAAAACCATAGATCTTTTATCAGACCAAGACTTAGTGTAATTTTCAACATCTTTTTCTTGAAATTAAATTGATCCATTTGATCTTGAAGTTCATTCTTTTCAACGCAGTTGAAAACTTAAATAAAAATAGTCTGTGAAGTGTTTTTTCGATTGGAATTAACTTAAGCATCTAGCCAGCTTTAAAAGTCCAAAATTTGAAAAAATGTTCAATATTGTTTACGTAAAACCAATAACTCAAATGATGCATTTATTGATGAAAATATGTTGGATATAAAACGATCACTTCAAAATTCAAAATCATTACTTTTTAGGAATAAATCTGCAAATACCATAAGATAAATAAAATATTATAAAGCAATAAATTTAATTTAATTATTTACTTTTAACATATCATTTCCTTCCAATAAATTCTCATAACAAATAATGGAAAACACGATCTTCTAACTATGTGTTCAACAGATGTTGATGCTGATGTTGTTGTTGTTGTTATTGTAGCTTAAGTTATTGATGCTGAAGATACTGTAAGTGTGGTCTATTTTTGTATCCACTACACCCATATTAACCCTTTGGATGCTGGGAAATTTGTCGTCTGCTAAAATGTTGTCTGCTTAAGTTCTAAAATTAGCATTTTCTTCGATTTTTTTTTCAAAAAATACTATCAGAATAGCAAACAGTTTGGATCCTGATGAGACGCCACTTTCTGTGGCGTCTCATCGCCACTTTCTGTGGCGTCTCATCTGGATCCAAACTGTTTGCAAAGGCCTTCAAAATTCGGTTCCAGCACTGAAAAAGTTAACCAAATCTGTTTATGATCTTTTTTCTCTACAGCTTGCACTTTAGCACCAACAACACATACTGATCTTAACATAATTAAGCAACTAAATTAAATACTTTCTAAACAATTCTATGCAATAGATTCCCAAGCTTTGATGTCTTAAGTTTAATATAAGTTAAATTAATCATTCATAATGAGTTATATCATTTCAGCATAGCATCTGTAACCATGACTTTTCAAAATAAGACAATTAATAAATGAACAACAGCCATTTCAAACAATAAACTTCTTTCATTCACAACACAGGAAAAACATCCATTTTTAAGTAACATCCAAAACCAACACATTTCTCCTAACCACAAAATATGCAGTGATCATAATGTGGGTCTTTTCATCTGATATGTTTTCATCCAACAAAATAACTGCACCATTTAGCACTCTCTACCCACAGGCAGCTGGGTTATTGAACACAGATATCAGTCCATGTAGACCAATTTACACAAAATTATCTAGATTTTCCTCCAATAAACACTGTGTTTCACGGATATCCATAATCACACGAAAATGGTTGCTACACCAAACAGCAGTCATTTCTCTAATGGTGCAAAGCTGATACAGATGTACTTCTGTCAATAAAACATGTGTAGGTATATGTGTATTGACAATATACGTTAACAACCTTGCTCATGCCACATGGTCCAATATACATATGAAGTGAAGAACTTGGTTAAACTCTTTCAGTGCTGGAACCGAATTTTGAAGGCCTTTGCAAACAGTTTGGATCCAGATGAGACGCCACAGAACGTGGCGTCTCATCAGGATCCAAATTGTTTGCTATTCTGATAGTATTCTTTGAAAAAAAAATCGAAGAAAATGCTAATTTTCGCAATTCAGAAGACGACATTTGAGCAGACAACAAATTTCCCAGCATGCAAAGGTTTAACACTACTGACACTTGTTTTATTGTACAACGTATCAATCAGTTTTATGACCTTGACAGCAAAAAAAATACAGAAAATATGTCAAGGGCTTATCTAGATCTGTGTATGTGTGTGTACATATTAATTCAAATCAGCCATACATATACGTTTACAAGGAGAGACCATACTGTAAGCCATTTACTTTACCAAGTCAGGTTTATCAAGTTTTGTCTCTTAAATGAAATTTATGTTAACTTTAGAAGCCAGGTATAACAAACAAATGTTGTTTGTATTTGTTTTTATTAAAAAAAAACACATATTTTATAGTACTAGTGTTTTGTTTATAAAATTATGAAATGTGTGCTCCCTGAGGTGACAATGTGCTTTGGTTTATGTTTATAAACAAGTCACTTTAACCTATCACTAAACATGCAACAAGTGTTGTAAATACAATTACAGCCTTTTTATTGTTAGACAATAATATTTCCATCTTGAATTATTGTCAATTTAAGGCTCAAAAATCAATTGTATGACATTCTTAAAATACTTAACATTTGCTGAGTGTTCATGTTGTTAGTTTGTTGTTGCTGTTAAATAAGTTTCCTTATATTATTCTGATTTTTTTGATTTTTTTTTTGGGGGGGGGGGGGTTNGGGTTATATTGTTCAGACAACTCTTGCAAAATTATGTCCAATTGTCATTATGTGTTATCTCCCTTTGAAACCTTTATTAAATAAAAAATAACCATTTCAGCATTTTTAAAGCTGTGTTTTTGTACATTTACCTCTTATTCATATCATAGAAATAAGATATAATAAACTTATGCTTAAAAATCCCTTGTGATTTAATGGATTATGACTACAATATTACTTTACTGAACAACAAAAATATGATTTTAAAGATCCCCAAACCATGAGAAGTAAATTAAAGTTGTGACAACCCTAAAAAACAAATGTTACAAGCATTTAAAATGATATGGAAATAATTCACTTGACAGTAGCAAAATTAATAACCCTGTCAAGTTAAAAATCCATAAACTAGTGTTTTTAACGGCTGCTTTACATAAGTGCCTTTTGTTTTAAACAACTTCCTTTTCAACATAGATAAAAGCTGACCTAGTTTATTTGATAGTTCATTAACACTTCTTGTTCATCCAAGCCACTAAGACACTAAGACATGTGATGTGCACAACAACAATTAATTACTTACATAAAAACCTGGCAATATCTCATAGATATTTAATGGAGGCTTCACAAAGTACACATTTATTAAAAACCTTTCCACATTATATAAGGCGTATTTAAATTTACCTTTTAATGCAGTCTGTTAAATCACTGCGCATGGTGTGCAATGAGCTCATCCACAGAGGATAATAGTGTCGCATTCTGAGAAAACTGGGCAAAATGCATGTGCGTAAAGTGTCATCCCAGATTAGCCTGTGCAGTCCGCACAGGCTAATCCATGACGACACTTTCCACCTAAACTGGATCCTCGGTAAGAAGAGACATAATTTAAACAAAAAATTCCATAAAAGCTGAAATTGTCGTCCCTGATTAGCCTGTGCGGACTGCACAGGCTCATATGGGATGACAATTTACGCACAAGCATTATGCCCAGTTTTCTCAGAACACGACACAATAGACAAAACAATTTTATGCATCAGTGTAGTGTAGTTCCAAACTTATTTTAATTATAGAGGCTTATAACCAGCCCAATATCCATGATATGCAGGGCTTCATCTGGCTTAAAGTTTTCTTAAACCAACTTTGCCTTGCTATTGGAAATTAAATCTTGTCATTTTGGCTTTTGTATGGATTTTTATGAAGAAAATATTATAGCCAAACAAAATTTTCTTGAGCCAAATCCAAATGTGTCAACTTTGTAGCCATTCACTAATTTTGCAAATGGCAGAGATTAAGACCTACTCTGTAAGTGCGTAAATAAACCTCAGTGTTTTTTTTCACCATTTTGGGAATGGGGCCGGGTCCCTTTTGATTGGTAAAAATTGCGGCATTTTGACCAAATTAGGAAATTAGTGTTGTTTACGTTTTGCTAAGAAATGCTTCCAAATTGTACATGAAAGTGTTTTCAATAAAATATTTACTAAGGTTCAATTTATAGAGCTGGATGGCAGATGAACTCAATGTTGATTTTTTATTATTTTTTTTTTTTAACTTTCCTTTCGGAATTTTTAGGTCCCATTTGGGAAAAATATATACCTTTTGCCATTGGGAATGGGGCAGGTTACCGGCCCCGATTTTTAACGAAAAAAAAAACTGACGTTGTAACTATTTCATGTTGATTCAGCAATAACTTAATTTTAATTTATGTTTCATAACAAACTTATACAGACTTTTGTATTTAAGCACAGTGTTAAATACAACCCAGGTTATCACCATTCTAACTGGTCATCCCTCTCCAACCAAGTGTCAAACATCCTGTTGAAATACCGATGTCCATTACCCGACTTTAAGTGGTGACCAAACAGTGAAGTGAAAAACAGTGTCAAGTGTCAATCATATTTGCATTCAATCCCATTTATCAGTCACAATCCCTAAAAGGGACTACGCGTTGCCTAAAACTGCATGATAGGGGCTACAAATGGAAAGAGCGTAACCTATAAATGGATTCATTATCATACCTTGGCTTTGGTTATCAAAAACAACATTCACTGACTGATTGCAAAATGCCAATTATACTAAGAATATTACAAACGTACATACACAAAGGGGGTAATCATGTGACAAACAAGATGGCGACGGTATTTTTCACCGTTTTTTACCCTTCATTTCTTTTATATTTTTTTAAAATACCGCTCACTTTCCAGCCATATCGGGAAGAAAGTCATTAGCATTTATTTCCTATTAATAATATTTCGCTCTATATATCGACTAAGAAAATTCACAGTCAGTAAAGTAAGTAAGAAAGGGTATAAAATGTCGAAAAATACCTGTCTCGGCATGGACGTCACCATCTTGTTTGTGATGTGATTACCCCCTCTGATACAGAGCATGAAATCAACAGTTTTCAGTGAGAAAATCACATAAATGATATCCCTTATAAGTTGAATGTTTTATTCACAAAAAAACAGAGCTGTATTCAAATATATATTATATAACATATCAAATTTGATGACATCCAACACTTTATTTTCAAAACAGCATTACATTTTAAATAATAAAATTATTTTTGTTCTATACTTGCTACAGATATTTACACTTAATTGGCAACATGTCACATGTACAGCAAATAGCCAAAAGATTACCTAACTATTAAGAGTTTACAACAACATTATAAATCATAAAGGAAAATGGGAAAATTAATGACAGATAAAATATCTCCATACTAACATATCATAACACCAAAAAAGACAAATAAAGTTAGAATCCTTCTTCACACATCAATCTTCACACATCAAGGTAACTCAGCCACTGCGAAATGTTGTTCATGATTTCATGAACACTTCAAGCCAATCAGGAACTGTTCATGAACGGTTCTCAAAAAGTTCCTGAACTTGGTTCATGAACTTTTGGACATGAACTGTTCTTAAGACACGTTCATGAACTGTTTATGAATTATTGTTGAACACTTCAAAGTTCATGAACAGTTCTTCATCTAACCATTAATACTTAGTGATGAACATTTCATGAACAATTATTTCTGATGACTTTTCTGAGACAGACTTTGAGGATCCATCATGAATAATTCATGAATTCCTTTGTGCTAGATGTTTCATAAATATTTTTGAAAGTAATATTGAAATGTCTAGCATACTAATCTTGTAGATTTGTGAAACCTGTGAAGTTAGTATGAATATGCATAGTATTTTCACCACTGTAAGTAAGAGTTCTTGACCTGTTCTAGAGGATTTTAAGAACATTTGTACAAGAACTGTTCAAGAACTGCCTTCAGGAACAGTTCAATAACTTTTTAAGGACCTTTCCTGTTCTTGAATTATTCTTAAACTATTCTTTAACACTTTAAGAACTTTTTTGAACAACATATTTCCTTCTGATGTTCTTAAACAGGTCTACACAATGTTTTTGAACATATGATGGACTTTTTAAGAATCCAATATGTTCTTAAAAGGATCTGTCATTGTTCTTGGAAGAATTAAAAGAAAAGTTTAAGAACGTTTTAAGGACATCTTATTTCAAGAACAGTTTAAGGTGATATCAAGAACTCAAACATGTACATTGCATTGCTGTTTTTACAAAGGAAGAATATTGTGTGCACAGGAAGTTGAAACAGAAGGCACATGGTTTATGTTATATTTGGAAATGTAAGTCTTTAATAAATTACCGGCTGAACTGATCAGCCATTGGTTCCATTTCAAGTTCTTTGGCACTGTAAGTGTAACCATTTCAGGGAAACCACTGATTAGTAAATGATTCTTGAACTGAAAATGAGACTATTCATGATCTTTTCAATACATGAATTATTCATGAACATATAGTGCAAAGTCGTATTATGAAATTTAAAGAGTATTATCAAACCACTTGTATCTCAGTTAGTGTTATATTCAAATTATTGTTATATGTTGCTATCAATATGTTAAGTGCTAATACAAGACTTGTTTCTTCTTACCCTGACCTGTTTGTTGAGCTTTGGTAACACTTATGATAACCTTTGCATAAATTGACAAATTCTTGTTCATGAATAGTTCATGAACACTTCATGCCACCTCAGTTCATGAACTCTTGAAGAACTATGGTTCATGAACTATTCACTGACAGTCCGTGAACAGGAAATGAGCCATTGACGAATAGAAGGAAAATGTTCATGAACTGTTCATGAACAGCAAAACCCTGAAGAATTTTTCAAGAATTTTGTTGTTCATGAATAGTTCAAGAACACTTCATGCCACTAGGGTTCATGAATAGTTCATGAACACTTCATGCCATTAGGGTTCAAGAATAGTTCATGAACACTTCATGCCATAATTGTTCAAGAATAGTTCATGAACACTTCATGCCATTAAGTTTCAAGAATATTTCATGAACACTTCATGCCATTAGTGTTCATGAACAGTTCATGAACTAAAATTTCAAGAACATTTCACAGACGTGGCTCATTTCCTGTTCACTGACTATTCGTGAATTATTCATGAACTTGGTTCATGAACGATTCATGAATATTTCACAAATTATTCATGAACTGCAGAACAACATTTCGCAGGGGCGTTCATTAAAAGTTAGTCCACAATGTATCACTTCCAAAAATATCAGCCTAGAATTACGAATTTGATCTATAAATGAGCCTTACTCTGGGAAAACTGGGCTTAATGCATGTGCATAAGAGGTCGTCCCATATTAAAATGTGCAGTCTGAAAATGCTTATCAGTGACAACACATTCCGCATAATGGTAATTTTCGTTAAATGGATTCTAGTCTCTTCTTCACAAAAATCCAGTTTAGACGGAAATTGTTATTCCTGATAAGCATGTGCAGACTGCACAGGCTAATCTGGGACGCCACTTTTTGCATATGCATTAAGCCACATTTTCACAGAGCATGGCGCAAATGTTCATTTTGTGTCAAGAACACTAAAGACGAAATCATAAGATTTCAACCTAACATATTAAAATGTTCAAAATTATCTACATTCAAACTTAATTTTCATTTTCGATTTAGCAAGTTAAGAAAGCTTCACAGATTTTATACTCTTATAAGTACGTTGAACTTACCATGAGGTAAATCTTTATCCAATGACGCAAACATGCAAATGTGTTTTAAAACCTGTACAGTGTGACAGGTACATGTCTCCCAGTGTGAAAATAATAAATAATGCAGTCTCCAACCACCTTTGTAACCCACATAACAGCACATGCAGTCTAAGATGACCTAGACGTCAGTCTACCAGGGGGATTGGCCTAAAAGTTCTTCTCAATTATTATTTTACCTATGTACATAGAAATATGAAATAATATGTTGAGCAAATATTTGCCACAGAGTGGTTATTGAAGCTCACAGTTATAAGGCAGCTCAAATAATTGATCTAAATGTAAATACAGTATTTGGCTTTGTACATCGTGCATTTCTCGTATTACAAGAAAGTAAACATCTTAGCTTTGGTATTTTAAATCAACACACCTTGTATTGTCAGTTATGAATCGGTCAATTCATTTTCAAATTAAAGGTTCTTAAAAGTATAACTCAAGGGTAAGTTACAATGCCTTATTGTTGCAAATGTTCTAGATTCGTACCCTTTGCATGCTGGGAAATTTGTCTTCTGCTAAAATGTCGTCTGCTGAATTTCTAAAATTAGCATTTTCTTTGATTTTTTTTCAAAGAATACTATTAGAATAGCAAACAGTTTGGATCCTAATGAGACGCCACGTTCTGTGATTCAAAAGGCATAAACCTTGTGCACTTGTAAAATCATATCTTTCCAAAAATCTACCTTATTCTTCTTATACATTCTAATGCACTTGAGAATCAAATTGGGCTTAAATTGTTAATTAGGTTTTAAAGCCTATAAGTAAAAAACTTTTTGCAAATGAAATTGAAAGATGAGCATTTTGTTTGTAAATTGTACCAAACAATTAAGGATCATGCATTATATACATTGTACCTAATGTTGAACCACTTGAATAAACACACCACTTCAGAATCACTTTCACCATCTTGGACTCTTTAAAGGGACATGTTCACAGATTTGTGCATGTTTTGAAGTTTGTCATTTAATGATTTAAATTGATAAATGTAATCATCGGGACTTAAAAGAGCTCCAGTATGAAACAAGCATAAAATTAAATAAAGAAAATAAAATATAAAAAAAAGTTACCCCTCCTCCAGGGCTAGAACCACTCGAATCAGCCATCCATGCTACTATGGTATGACATGTATTTTATACTTGACATATAGGCAAATCACGGTTTGTCGCAAAATATAACGATAACAACACAACAGAATTATTTGATAGTTTCAAGTTTGTAACGCTTTATAATTTTATCAATTTCTAAAGATATTTATTTGTAAACAAAAATTTATTTTCAGCATCCTCCTGTCTCCTGTGTTACTATTATTTCTCTCACTGATGTATAAAGTTTTGTTTTTTTTTAATATGTGACAAAAAATTGGGAAATTCTCATTTTGACAAACAGCTTGTGAAAAAGTCCCTTTAAGTCCATTGCTTTGAACATACAATAGTGTAGGAAATAGTCAGTACTGGTAAACGAGAAATTGTGTACAGCAAATACAACAATATAGTGCAAAAAGTACAGAAATTGTACAGTGAAATGCTGTGCTTGAGACAAAGATAGACAATGTGAACAATAGCAATACAACAATACAACACTTTCTAGATATTATAATAATTTTTGTTGACCAATTTTACTATAATAGCAAAGAGAAGAGCTGACACACATTCAGCACATTCAGCAATCATGCACTCTTAGTGCTATATAAGTTAATTATGCCTTTACAACCTTGACAGTGACTGATTATCTTCTCAATACAAGAAAATACCATCTATCTGTCGAATCACATGGAAATTAATGACACAGTTTGTCAACCGTACTTAACATATGACTGGCAAAAACTGCATTGGATCACCATATCAGTCGCATCATGCCAAAATGGGTCTTATGCCGTAAGTGACCAGCGTTTCTCCAAACCAGCATGCACATTTGAGCAGTCTGGTCTGGAGTTGGTTTTGCTATAAAGTCATAAAGTCATGCAAGGGTTGCTTGGTGTCATAAGCGGACAGGGTAGCTCCTGGCCAGACTGCGCTTATGTTCGGGCTGGTTTAGAGCAACAGTGGAAGCCTATAATGGGATAAGACCCATTTTCACATGACCAGGCTCATATTTCAGGATTTTCATTTGTACCACAGCTTAAAAATTCAGTATTCATTTAACTGTATGCATAAGTGAACCTTTTAAGTCAGTTAACAGCATTATTAATACATAAACTATAAATCTTATCAAGTTATGTGTTGTAACACAGGATTTTGACGATGTATATTCTGAAAATATATTATTAAATGCAAATGTTCACTAGACACAGCAACAGAACCAAGCACTCAATAAAAGACACAGTGACAATAATAAAAATGTGTACTTTAACAATGAACCCCAATTTGTTACCATGTTTACAAGCCTTGTTTTTGTAGAGATACATTATCACAATGTCACAACAAGTGTCAAGGGGAAGTAACTAATCAGATGGTGTAAGTGGCCTAGATATGCATCAAGTGGTTTTGCCATTCATGCTTGAACCAGTACCAAAAGTTGTTTACAATTATTATCCATGATATTCATCATAAACAAAGTGTTCACCTACAAAAGTCCTGTGTTTGTGATTGTTTAATTAATTCATAAAACTTATGGAGACATGTCAGGATAATTTATCTTGCATAGCTATTAAACATCATATCATGAGCCTCAGAGAGTCAAAGCTATGTAAACAAGCAAATTCGTTGAATTGATATCCCCCGCCACATACATTTTGTTTAAGGATGGGTGCAAATCGGACGAAGAACATACTGACAGATGGCGG